>JAUELE010221021.1:0-12889 GCA_031471655.1 Diodora aspera | reverse complement strand
AATAACCAGTCACCACACTGTTACAGTGTAGCAACAGCTTAATAACCAGTCACCACACTGTTACAGTGCAGCAACAGTTTAATAACCAGTCACCACACTGTTACAGTGTAGCAACAGCTTAATAACCAGTCACCACACTGTTACAGTGTAGCAACAGCTTAATAACCAGTCACCACACTGTTACAGTGCAGCAACAGTTTAATAACCAGTCACCACACTGTTACAGTGTAGCAACAGCTTAATAACCAGTCACCACACTGTTACAGTGTAGCAACAGCTTAATAACCAGTCACCACACTGTTACAGTGCAGCAACAGCTTAATAACCAGTCACCACACTGTTACAGTGCAGCGGCAGCTCATTCACCAGTCACCACACTGTTACAGTGCAGCGCCAGCTGATTCACCAGTCATCACACTGTTACAATTCAGAAGCAGTTTAATCACCACGCAGCACGCATTTACAGTACAGCGTCAACTTATCACCAGTGGCTTGCGACAATCTTTCAGCTATATCACCATGGCGTCACTTTCATCACGTTGGTGTAAGAGTTCTAACTTCCGGCTGAAAAGGAGGAAGGTACCCGTTCGAGATTCGAAGCCAAGGCTGACAGTTTATAAAATAAATCTTACCTTCTGAAGTTTTCAGGAAAATATATTCAGAATTCATGAACAAATGTTAATGAGCATGCGTGTCTCAGGGCCCTCGTTATCTATACATTGAGATAGCATATGAATAGTTAAATGCGTGTTGATTACAAGCTCCATGCACAGACATCTAGGCTGCTTAGAAAAGGAACTGTTACAGTGAGAACTTTGTGGACCTTTGTTTTCAGAACTTGGAGTGTAATAATCAGTTAACTAGCTCAAAATTGGATGGTACCGAGCAAAACTAGGACTCCAGTACATACCAGTCCCTCAGTGGTAAAAAGAAATTACAAATCGTGATGATGTTTTCTTTTTCTTTTTTTTTTCAAGACGAAATTTGTCTTGGGATCTGTAAACCAAACAATAACATATGTCTGACCTTAGTGGTCAGTGACACACTGGTGAGAATCTTGAAAAGTAATGTTCAGTATTGCTCTCACTGATGAGTGGAACAAAATAAGTCAAGCTGAGACTGATCGACTGATTAGGGCCATGACGCAAATCATCCATACATGTCTGGCCAATGAATGAGGCTTTGCTCGATATTGGTAACGTTGGCTGCAAAATACAAATTTCTGATTTGACCACTGTCCTCTTTAACGGCCTACTGCGCCATCACTGACCAACAGATCTGATTATTACACTACACCCCAGCATATATGATCATATCGTTTCCATTTGCCTATACCACATAGAGCAGAATATATGTTTTGATGATCACCAATGTCGCCTACTTTTTTGAATTGCAAAATATTATTGGGAAATAAGTTTATAGTTGAAACCTTTACAATGGTTGTGTCTAAGTGTTTTAAAAGGTTGATTCCTGCCTTTTAACTAAATTTCAAGACCACATTGGTCCAGAGAGTGTCTCATTTTAGTGTCAGTCCCTTACAGATTAACACGGAATTCTATAGCTCTTGAAGCCTTCAATTCTAATTTATCTTTAAGCGCAATCCAGTATTGGTCTGAAGACTTCTGTGAAAACGTCGGTCTGACTGTACTTTCACTGTTTCTGATTGCGATTTGCAACAAACAATTAACCTCTCATTCGCGATTAATGTTCCCATTAAGAAACGGTGAAATTGTTTTGCAACTCTGGGAATTTGCTCTAAGGGTGACAATACGAATGACGAGACCGTGTATGTTAATCTACTTTGATCATAGTGTCGTAGGTTTGTTAAGATCACAGCTGGATCTTCCTAGAGTTACTTCCCTACGTTTAAGTAACTTCTCGGACATGAATGGAGAAGAAATTCAATTCAGTATACTAAAATGTTGAATGTTAAGTACACGAAATATGAAACATGTATTTCATGGCAAATTTTGAAGGTAATTGCCTTACCTAATGTACTCAGTAGCGTTGTGTCGGCATCTCATATACAGTACCCCAGTTACCTTATTGCTTGTCGTAAAAACTGATTAATATAGGAATTTTCTTTGTACGTCGTTTACTTATTATTATTATTATTAGTAGTAGTAGTAGCAGCAGCAGTAGTAACAGTAGTAGCAGTAGTATAAACGTGGATCACACAATTCTGGCAGGTATTAAGGTGTGAGCAGTCTGAATTCCCGGCGAAGGCTGTGTCTGAATTTCTACTCCATTCATGTCCAAAGATTAGTGGAACATAGGGGGGCAAACTCTCAGCAGACAGATTGTTTCCAAGAAAACTTTTAAGTTTCACAGAAATCGTTGATATGTGGTATAAGCCTCCTATATGCTCACCGTGTCTAAGGTAATATCGTTTTGTGACACGACGACAATGTTCGTCCACTTAGGGAACAGAAGAGTTCTTGGTATGGCAGGGCATGCATTGCTGTTCTGACAAGCAAACGTCCTTGCACTGCATCCTAATGAGCACATTCGGGAGCGCCTGTGCCATCAATTAAGTAAGACTGACCCGCCCCTACCATTCCAGGAAGATTAGTCTTGTGCACATCATCTCTGGTAAGAAAATGGTATTTTGTTGCTCCTCAAAATGTCAATCGACTAATTGACAACATGACCGGGTGGATTGCCGCCCTCAGTGAGGTTTTGTGAGGGCGTCACACGTTTTCACTGGATACCTGATGTCCGTGGAACAATTGATTATTCTATAAAAAGAGTTCGTGGTGCATGAGGTCTTTTCGTGCATAGAATGGAAGAGTCCATTTTGTCAAAGTGACTGACCTAAAACATTGACCTTGACCAAGGGTCACTCCCAATTAAAGTGTTTTTAAAATTTTTCTTGGAGAGTTGGAACTTGAAGTTAGAGATTGTTATCCTGAAGACTAAACATGTACCGGAAATACGACTGAATGATATGTCCTTAGGGGACACCTGTTTATAGTTTAGTTGTGAAATTTGATTGATCAGTGCTGTTATGCCCTATAATGCTGTGTGTGTCACTTGTTCAATTCGGGGTCAGGGCATCTGGTTGAATCTACATGAATATTGTGACAGATTCTATGTAAACCTACTGCAGTATGGGAATTTTGTTGTTATTAAATTCAGTTGTTGAAAAGTATCTACTTGGGTTGTTTCTTCACAAATACAACCTTATTGTCACTTTGTGACATCATGCAAGCTTTATTACTTTATACTGTTGAGTTTACATCTGTAACTTAGAAAATGTTGAAATGTGTGCTTCTGTATATTATCTCATTCATGTCCCAGACGCTTCATTACCATGTTTAATGTTGCAATATGATCGTATTCAAATGGAAATATTGTCAGTTATTTCATTGATCATCTTTAGCTTTCGATCCTGTTCTTTTCTATGTTTCTACTTTGTATGAAACATATAGTGGGTGACAACCTTTATTGGCGTGAGTATATTGTAATTCATTCATCTCTTTCATAATTCTGCAGGGTTGTGAAAATGCCTGTGGTGTATGGAACCAAGTTCTGTTCAAGAACACTTCGTTATTACCATCCGCCATGACACTTTCTTACATGAACTTGAACGCTGCTGAAACAACGAGAAATTATGGAGCTTCGAAATAGATATGCTTTGCTAGACGAACACAAGTTGTGAATTATAGCAATAGCAGATTTGTACAAGCACAGACGTGTGGCGAATCTACATAACTAATTGGGGAAGTAGACGGTTTACATTGTGATTACTCGAGAGAGTAGGCGTTCATTCAGATGGTCAAACACTCCTCCGTCAATTAGCCGACCTTGAGCGAAACATCAGACTTCAGCTAATGTTATGATGACAATAAGAGATTATCAAATCTGTAGACCTTGGGTGTTGGGGGACATCGTGTAAGACATACACACAAAGCACTAAGAAGTGGCATAGTTTAGCAAAGGGCTCAGTAGGTAGTATGTACGA
Organism: Diodora aspera; assembly: GCA_031471655.1. Classification (NCBI taxonomy): domain Eukaryota; kingdom Metazoa; phylum Mollusca; class Gastropoda; order Lepetellida; family Fissurellidae; genus Diodora; species Diodora aspera. The sequence continues at coordinate 8,925 of JAUELE010221021.1, read as the reverse complement.
AAAGAAAACTTTTGAACAAAACATGGATCGAGTTGACATTTTTCTGCAAGCTTTATTTTTCACCATTGCCCTCTTGCAGTTCCACATTGAGAGAAAAATATTAATAGCTTTGTACGACACTCATTGGGTTACTGGGACCTAATTTTTCAAGTGACACCATGTCACTACACAGAAAACAGATTTTCAGCGCCGAACTTTGGTTTCGTCTCGATATTGGACATTTTAAAAATAGATGTATAATTCGGGGTTCCACTGAATTGAAGAGTAGCTATATGTAAAAAAAAGGATGACGTGGAAGCAACAATTTGTTCTTATGTTTGATACTTACTTACAAATTTAACATCTGTAAAAAAATTTATTTTTTTTAATACTCACTTACCAATTCAAAGATCAGCGTCTTCAAAATCTGTATGGAAGTGTTCAGAACATGCTGTGAATGTAGATAAAAAAGCTTGGTATGAATGGACAGTTGTTATACATTCCAGAAGCAGGGCAACTGTCTTCAACATTCCTTCATTCTAGCGTCGCCTCATTCATATCATGTCCCCCAAAGACGCAGTGCTATTAACTTAAGCTGATTATTCTTCTTGTATCACTCAGCTACTGTTACAGATGCTAATCAGTCAGTAAGGAGCGCCAGGAAAGCTAACCTTGACTGACCCACAGGACGTAGAACTGACCCATGGTCGAGAAATTACAGCCATTACATCGGTGGTGCACTTGGAAACTGCAATCCTGTTTGTCACTAGAAAACATTAAATCAAGAAGCACAGATTTCACTCACATGATAAAGTCGTGATGGTTGTATCGGGCATTGAGAGTTGCTAAATGAATGGTTTGTCTGTAATAAACCAAAGTGTCTGAAAGGATCCGGCGTTCTTTATGTGTACATGGTTTGACGTGGAGGTAATCGTGACGCTGCAACAGGACTGCGTGCGAACTGGTGAGAATTCACGATTTAACTTGGTCATAAATATGGGTTGTATGAAATTGACGTTTGATGATCTTTTATTAGGGTTTATTTGTTATCAGTGCATCTGCATCCGTTTAAGTAATCTGTCGGTCTGTCCAGATTTCGGTTCCGCGATAACTTTTGAAAAAATGATGCAATTTTCTTCAAACGTGGTCACAATTTCATGTAGGCAGCACTTCGCTTGGGACTGTTTGGCGGTAATTTGGACCTCATCGTCAAGGTCATAGGGTCATTCAGAGATTCATGTGGCGACTTCTCTGGCTGTAACCGAATGGCCATAAGCCGTTACCTTCAAGATTTAAACACCAGGGTGTGTTTGTGACATGAAAAACACACAGAAGCATATGGACATGTCAATAATGAGGGGCACGTTCAAATGACATAAGCCACACCAAAATCTCGAGTTGGTAACCAAGCATGCATTCACCAATCAACATTATATGTATGGGTCATCATGAGAGAAAAATATGATATTCCAAAAGCTCAGAAATATTTTTCCTTTTTTATTCTTGTAATTACATTAAAAATAAAAAAAAACAATATTTTGTCGGCATTGATCTAAGAAAACATTAGATTATCTCGTGCCATGAAATAAAAAAGGTAGTTTGCATGAGAAATAGCTTCCAGTTCCCCTCCCTCAGTAAAATAAAATGGACGTCCCATAAAGACTTGACATGGTCACCAACAACCACAACCACTACACACTGCCATCATCCAGTAGATTTACAATCTTAAGTAACGACCAACTGTATGTAAATCAAAGCTCAATCAAAGCCCACGTTGTAATTTACCAGTGTAGTGTCAGCCAAACACGAAAGAGGTGCACGACATGTTCGACGGGAATCGATGGAGCTATTGAGACAATCAGTTAGAGGAGATTAGTCTGTAATGACCGACACGTATAGACTGATCAGACCATGATGAGGAAAACCCGCAATCGTTTACCATCACTCAATGAGTACTCTGCATAGACACAACGATCCTTGGATTTGGCTCAGACAAATTAGTCTCGAGTATTTATTTGGATTTAGCAGGCTTCGACTTATGACACTGGATAGTTCTGTGGAAGTTCCCGTGACGGCCAGGTTTGAACTGCGAGAGCTGAATGCTCTGTATGCGTTGAGATGAAATGATGTTTTACGTTGTAAAGACATTTTTTCAGTCATAACGCAAGGTGATGTTCAAGGTGCATGCCGAGGGAAAATATAGTTAATAAAAATAAAAGTGGAAGCAAGGTTCCAATTTAGTCGCCTTGTGTGACAAGCATTTGGTCCGCGGGCACCATTCATTCTTAGTGACACCACCTCACTCCCAGGAAGCCCCGCGTGTCCAGCTTTGTAGAATGTGTACAAAATGTTTTGAGCTCGTATTTGGAAATGTGAAAGTTGAAATGACGTTTAACGTTACAAAGGCAATAGTTCAGCCATAACGCAACGTGATGTGCAAAATGCACGCGAAGAAAAAAGATAAAAGACTCGCACTTTTATCAGCTTGTACGACAAACATTAGCTTACTGCGGTCATATCATTCGTTAATGAAACCATGCCACATGGTTTTAAAGGCTGGACAATTCATTGCTCGAGTAAACATTCAGTACAGAATGATTGTAGATGTGAGGCCACATAAAGTTGAATTCAATGCAACTGATACATCAGCAATATATTCGTCCTGAAAGCAAGCCTAGAAAGATCAGATCTAGAACACTGAACTAAACGTTGTCCTGTAAACACACTTCCTGTCAAAATATTCCATCTCCCTCAAAAACCAGATTTGTGTTAACTGGAAGCAAGACATTCATCGCATTCGTTGACATGAACATTCTTACAGTTATCAGACAATTGCCATTGCAGTAATGCTTTTTGTCTGTTATTACTATGTAAGACAATGTCTGCTGTGTCTGTATGCTGTATTTAAGATTTTGGTTGGCTTATAGAACAGTTTCCTGGTGAGAGTATCACAGTCTGGGACTTACTGGAGCAACCTAGAAACAGAACTGTTCATCCATAATGACTAATTGTTTAGCTGAAAATACACTAGATCGAGTATGCGTTGTGCGTAAGCGTGCTCCGAATGTGTATTGCATATGCCTCGATTCAAAACAGATCATGGTATATATGTGTGTTCAAGTACGAATATAACTAGCACAATTAGTCAACTTTGAAAGGCGTAAATAAATGGAAATTTGAATGCGTGTTTGAGTATTTCTCAAAGTGACTTAAGAAACTGACATCACTTTAGGGTTTGCCATGGCGTATCCGTTGTACGTATACGTCAAAATTGGCTCCCAGACCTAATCCATTCGTGTACGCATTAATATGGTCGTACATACGCACAGCGCGAACGCGTTTGACTGCTGTAGTTTAAACAAATTGAATTATACGTTTACGGATTACAGTTGTGTTCAGCTGACATACGGCATGCGAACTGCGGAATGCGGACGTGGAATGCGGAACACGAAATTATCGCTTCAACGTCTTCTTCATTTATCGGCACCCAATATGCGGAATGCGAATTGTCAATCGCTCTTTGTAGCGAGTTTTCCGGACGGGTAGTGCGGTATAAGAACCACGTTTCTGCCTAGTCATTGGTCACCTGTTCCATGACGTCTGCGACAGTTGCTCAGTGTCCCCGCACACAGCGAGTATTTTGACACGCGTGTCAGAAAATATCAAACACGTTTGATAACTGTTACAATGCCTCGCAAGGCAAACATTTATCCATGTTTATCCTCACACAGTGAGGAAGTTATTCAGTAACTGACACGCGTGTCTGTTTACTCAGTAATTTTCTTATGCGGTGGACACACTAGGCGAATATTTATAATTAGGGCGAATCGTTCGGGCGAACCATTCGCCGCCGAATATCGCCTAGTGTGTCCGCCTTGGCGAATGTCGCCCGATCTTCGCCCGAATCAGTTCGCCGATATCAAACGTGTTTGATATTTTTCGCCCGAATTTTTATCGCCGGCGAGTCATTCGCCTAGTGTGTCCACCCTGGCGAAGATTATCGCCTGCCACAAATCATTTCAGCCAATCATATACAGCCGTTCGAGAGTTCTGTGACAGCCAAACGAAATAGCGACTGTCAATGTGAGAATGCACATTGAAACGTAGCACCCCGTGCAAATAGTGATGTTGGAATCCACAACAATCTTTTTTATTTCACAAAAGCAACTTCTAAACAATGCCTATCAAAGACAAGATACACATTTTGGATACCTGAGATATAGATCTAGGCCAAATAATAATCTGATGTCATTTTACTTCCGGTATAAATGTATTTTGAGAGTAACAGATCATAAGTATAACAGATACTTCTCGTTTGTTAAGATCATTCGCCTTTTCCTTCCCACCATCTTGGACACGAAGTGATGAGTTACTTCCCCTACCGTTTCTTACTGAAACAAATACATGTAGTCCATCGGCGCATGCATGAGAAACTGACAGGTGATGCTTCAAAACAATCATTTGCCTAGTGTGTCCGCCCTGTCACCAGAATAGATTCGGCGGCGAACGATTCTGCCAAACGATTCACTCTGAATATTCGCCTTGTGTGTCGACAGCATAAGGTTTAGCTATAGGGTTAGGGTAAGTTCAGGCCTACATTGTAGAAATAGAATTCGTTTTATATGTTTCCCCACTAAAAGCCAAATAGACAGGGGTCTGAGTAGGGAACATATTGCAACGTTTGTTCCCCAAACCTCTTGAGGATTTGTACGACCATGTTTTAACAGTGCCTCAGCAAGCCTTGAAAAACTGGGGTTGGGGGACAAAGTCACTTAGCAAAGCGTGATGCCAAAATAATGAATTTTTAATTCAATAGATAGTATTTATTGCAATTACATGCTACCAACCTGGTAGTCGTATCGAAAAACAATTATTAAAATATCTAGATATTGATATCATTATTTTTAATTCTTGGAAGAAACAGGGTAGGGTCCGTGTCCTTTTTGGACACATAAAGGCATTTCTGACCTGTTCCGTGTAAGCTACAGCAAAACGAAGTACGCTGATACTGATACATGGCCTATGGGTCTAGACATTATAACGCAAACCATTCTATTTTCAGTCCGGTTTCTATTGCCGGCTTTCACCCACGTGACTTTTGCCTTGACAACGGTTGCTGTCCGCTATTACTGTGTCCAGACAAAAGGAGCGTAAAGAGAAGATTTAGACTTTTGTCAAGATAAGGTCTGGAAAACAAAACTAAACTCGACCAACAAATGTCTCACAGAGGTCGGGAAAGCAAGGAATGACAACCTCTGGTTAATATGATAATAATTAACCATAAAACAATGTATACAATATATAAATTGGTGATGACCAGAAGGGTCATGGATCTAGGGAAGTTGCTGAATATCGGAGAACTGTTATTGATAAAAAGTGTCTAGTTACATTTTAATTGCTTGTGTATCTCATCCTCGATCACACACATTTTGGATTAGCTTTTGATACTTTCCTTAAATGCAGCATTATTTAGGTGTGACTACATTTTCATCTATAAAGTAACAATTAGTCTATGCAATAATATATTTTCTTGTATGTTCTTTGAAGGGGCCCACTTCAGTGTTGAATTGCCTGGTTTGAGCTGCTTAAACTCTGTCTGGTGTTAAACTGATTAAAACGGCTCTATAAAAAATCCAGTTACTGAGCAGAACAAATGATGTCATGAAAATGAAGGCATAGTTATCCAGCTACTGTGGGGATTGAGTCCATTTTTTTTCTAACGTTCTTATTATTTTGTATTAATTGAAAAGACTTTTTAGGTCTATATGAACTACATGTCTTAGTTTGTCTAGTGCTGTCAAGATCAATTTTCAAGAACGCGGAGAAATCTTATGTCCAACCGGTCCGTCTATGCCTTTGTTTGTGGCTGGGGCTGGACAAATTCAATTCTTCACATTGAGTTTTTTTTAAAATTGGAAAGTACATGTAAATCAACATATGTCGCTGGACTGAAGTGAGGTTTAAGTGAGATTATGAATAATTTTCACTTTTTCACATTAAAAGGTTGATGCATTCTGGGACGTCATGTACACATTTGTCGAATGAACTAGTCAGTTTACTAGTTTGTTAAATTTATTTTTTCATCTCTGAAAATGATCACAAAATGTACTTTATTTATTATTGTGTGCTTTTCTGTGGCTAATTCTTTCTCTCTTTTGTCTTTTTTTTTCAAAGTTCGAACTCCAGTTTAAATATTGACCAGTTTCAATGATATTCTAAATTAATGGTATGAACGCTATATTTATTTTATTTTGCTTCATTGTACAAGGTCTTTGCATTGATTACTGTAATATTGTTAAATCTGGATAAGTAGAATGCTGCTGCTAACAAGAAGCCTTTTACTTTTACTTGAACGAGTGGAGGAAAATACATAATATAGCCCTGAGTTTCATCAATTCACCAACTCTAAAAGGAGTCACTTTGTGATAATGGTCAGTTTGCGGTCACCGAGGACATTGAAGAAACATGACTTGAACATTCATTGTTCTTCTCTCAAGTATTATTTGACACGAGGCAGGTCAATCTTTCTTTACATATTTTTTGTCTGGTTTGTATAGTCTCCAAAACGCAAACCTAGCCTGTGGGTAAACAATTCATGACGTTGACGTTGACAACACACTGTTCAAAAGGTTTAACGTTTATGGATTATTAATTATTTCGAACACGATCAAGACTTTAGATTGTATATTTTGTTGAATTGTAAGAAATTGTCCATTACTGATGCGACGTTTGTTAGGTCGACGTTCTGTATCACTGATCACACATACGCAGCAAAAAGTGTAAATTGAGGTGTTTCATCCTGCTGAATAAATTCACAAATCCGTTGGATATACAAGAAATATTCCTCCATGATTAGGAAGTTTTATCAACGACATGATGCCAATCACATTACAATCATTGATATACAAGCATCTTTTGGATCAACTATGACATAAAGACGTAAAGGACAAATAACAGAAATCATTTGGCATCGTTTCTTTTGCCCGTCAGTATTTATAGGCCTATGAACAAAACGTGCTGTTCTTCCAGGTAAACTTGTCCTGTCTTCATTGCAATCACTTTAATCTTACTCCAGGCAATTTAAGGTGCTCCAGCCGCGTCAATGGGTGATTTGGGGTTTTAACGTGGCTATCGGTATCACCCCGATGTCATCTATAACAGTCGGTGGAGTCAAACTAATGCCTATAGTGACAAATGCCTACAGGAAAATTATGCAATATCACGCACTACTAATTGTTTATGGACACACGATGGCAGTGATATCACCCCTTGAATGGACTGGTCCGTTGCTGAAAAGTTTACTAATGCCTTTCTCGTTCAGTCATGGTAAAATGCAACTCATAAAATAATAATAACATACAATGTTGATGCAGAATATTTATTCAAGACAAATGTATCAGAATGAAAGTCAACTTAATAGCACACACGAGAGTACAAGTTTACTTACGTTCTAAACGGTGTAAAACGCAGCAATTTGTAAGATTAACACCAAATGAAATGAGTTTGTGTATTTTCCGTAATTGTGCTTCAAAGAGTATAATAATATGATAATATCATACTGTGTATCCTTGATCTACAATAGCTACAAAGCTCCCTTTAGTACATTCGAAGTACTTACATTGGGCCTTAACTATTTTAAATACAGAGGTGTCGGTTTTATGACACTCTTAACTTTTTTTCTGTAGCTGTTAATAATAATGTTCAGTCTTATATAGCGCTAAATCCAGCGCTGTGTGCTAATACGGCACTACGCACTGCTCAAAGCGCTTCAAACATTATTACCCCGGTCCAACCTAGGCAGCCAACTGAGGCGCACAGAAGATTATCCACACTCCACACCGGGTACCCTGTTTCAGCGGGGGCGACTGGGACAATTGGAGTAGAGTACCTTGTCCAATCACGACAGATCACGAGTCCGACGCTCTACCACATGACCACCAAGCCTCCGTTAGCGGCTGTAGGCATTCGTCACTGTAGGCATTAGTGGATAGAACTTATCAGTCATCAAACTGAAACTCAGATTAGCGTTTTGGATTTAATTCGACAGGAACACATATGAGTTACAATACAGAGAAAACCGGAGAAGAAATGGAGAAAAAGAAAAAAATAAGATGTGTTGGAACAAACAGCAGTTATACATGGACCAACTACACATCATCATTTTGTTAACATTTAGGCGTAGGCCACGCATCTGGTCAAAATGAAACTGACCCAACATAGCATTCCTCAAACAAAGTCCCCCATAATCTTTTAACACGAACACAATTGCCCTGACCCTCGTCACAGAAATAGTCACCTGTCCCACCCAACCCCCAACCTCGATTCGGGAACAAATGCTCAGAATTCTCCAACAACACCCCAAGATTCGCCCAACAGCAGAGTATATACAAGTAAAGTAGGGTTTTGGGTTACCAGGGGGTCATTTTCCGGGCCAGACGGTTGTCACCCCTACCCCCTCCCCCCCCCCCCCCATCTCCGAGGGTGCCCATACGCCTGTGTTCACAATAGCTGCAACTTATTCACGGTTGATTACGCCCTCTAATGATGCAGGTCCAAATCATATTCTCCACTCATCTCAGGACTACAGCATATGACTTCGACCAACTTAACGTGACGAAATTACTTATGTCTTGGTGGTTAAGCAAAGATTGGAAGAGTCCGGAAGTTAATTCGGATGTTTCAAACTTCATTTGACATCAACAAAACTGATAATTCAAATTGTCAACAGCCATTGGGAAATCCACAATGATTCATTCGTAGCTACTCGTATCTTTCCGTAAAGCCCGTCTCACACTTTCACGAGTTAGAAGCCGAGTCACGGCGAGTCACCCCGAGTTCAAACTCGGGGCGTCCCGGGGAAGCTCGGCGTATTTTGCCTCCCCGAGTCAGTTGATACGAGTTACACAAGAGCTGAGTACGTTTGCGTTACGAGTTGCGTACGAGCTT
>JAUELE010221010.1:2334-12889 GCA_031471655.1 Diodora aspera | reverse complement strand
ATACCAACCGATAAATATCAAGCTGCAGCATAAAATGGCGGCGCCCACACTCGATGCCCGATACTCAATACGGGAATTAAATTCGATAATTAAACTTCATAATTTTGTTGGGAACGATACCAAAAGTTTGCATTCGCCAAATGGGCGATGAGGTTTTGAGATTTAGGAGCCCAGTCATAAATTTAGTCGCCATTGGCGACTGGGCGACCGCTAATTTTCATCCCTGGTACTGATGCTCATTTTGGGAAATAGAATTCTATTTTGTTATTTTTTGACAAATACTTTGATATTTAATGACTTCATGAGTGAGTAGATGAAATGTTTATCATGGCTGTGGGCAACATTTGACTTTTATGATCATAATATCTGATCTTATTATCATAAAATCTGATCTTATTATCATAAAATCTGATTTTTTAAAGAAACTGTCACAGTTTTTTAATGATTTTATGACTGGTGGAAACCCTGAAAGGGTTACTGTAAAATCATTTATTTTCGCGTGTGTTTAATTTTCGCGCAAAAGAAATATGCGCGAAAAATGGACACCCATGAAATATAAGACCTTAGATTTCTCAAGATAACATTGATTTCAACCGAAGGCCGACATTTTGTTTATGGTCAATGCATTTGCCCAGTGACAAGAGATCGTGTTCGCTGTTAAAACATTCTTTTTAGGAAAACATTTTCATTTCTCGTTTTTACTACGTTATTGTTCTGAGAAACGAAAATAAATACCAATAATAATTATTGTCAGTTTCTATGTTAAAGCTCAGAAAATATTCAAAGACCCAGAAATTTGTTTCGCATTCCAGGTAGAAATGTTCACGTCCTTTTTACGACGCATGCATATGCCTGGTGAACCAAGAAATAAAGACAAACAAACGAGATGCAGATTAAAATTTACTCACATATTCACTTACACTAAGTTACAGTGACTAGAGTTCATTGCTCAGATGAACTAGAGTTCATTGTTTCATTTCAGCCGTTTGTCTAGCAATCTTGAGTGCGCGAAAATTTAACTCGGCGAATATGTCCCATGTATGATTTGCGCGAAAATTGCAAGCCACGAAAATAAATGATTTTACAGTATCCAAGAGTTGAGCCATCTGAACCAACCTTGATAAAGCTCGGCCTCGGCCAGATCTGTTCTCAGCTCCAGATATCTCTCTTCATCACAGGCTGTTTCAACTGCTTGTTCCTTTTCTGAGAGGTCCGCACTGTCAGTTTTTACATTGTCAGCATCATATGCAGATAGATCATAAAGATGTCCACGTCCGTCATACCTGTCAACCCAAGGTGATTCATTTAGATAATGTTTCAATAAATTCTTCAAAAGTCATTGACTTTTGTGATCCAGACTAGAACACAGACACAAATAACAAAATAATGAAACTAAGAAGAATTTTTTCTTTTAGATGATGCTTTAAAGTCTTCATTACATATAACTCACATGAACTTAACTTTGTATCATGTCAAAGAATTTGATGAACGCGTAATTTTTGTGACATTTTTCTGTTCAAAGTCAATTCTAACAAATTACTGACAAAGTTATTGCCACCTAAGCCCCTTCAAGAAGCATTTCAAGAGAGCCAAAATTAAATCAAATATTCCCCAATTCCATCTTTGACATGTACGCAGCACGACATGTTCAAGAACGATGTGTAAATCTCTGACCTTGCAGGTGTTGATGTGTACAAATATTAAAACCTATTCAAAAGTAAACAAATGTTCTATCAAACCATAAGCATACCCAATTCGTGGCCACACCAAAGGACCATATCCATCAAAACGGCAATCTGAAATGAAAATATTGAGACGGCGGCCTGACCACCCATTGCTACAAACACAAAAATAACTCTAAACACTCCATGTCAACTATCTTTGACACAGATGACAAGAGGCCTTGTTGACATTCCCAGCCTCATCATCAGCTGTAACTTGGCGATGTGGAGTTGTCGTTCTTGGATAGCAGACTCTCACCTTCAGTCAGAGTGGCTAAGAAAGCCACTGCCACTTTGATACACGTAATATCAAAGGGTCCTGTAAGACAATCATCTATTAGCACCGACGCGGATTTACAAACACGAGAAATTCGAAACCTTGGAGAAGAAATCCTGCGGAACCACAGACCTGTCAATCAGAAGCCTGTCGTCTCCCATCCAGGGGATGAGGTGCTTCCCCTTGTCGATATACCTTGCCTTCTCATCATCTCGAAATAGTTTACACGCATATCCAAACACAAACAAATCTTCCAGCTCGGTATTCGTCTTTGCAGTTTCAATAACATTTTCATTTTGAGCCCACCACATGGACGCCATTTTTCTTAATGACAAGCAGTCTCAATTTCGTTTGAGGGGTGGCAGATTGTTGAAACGTTAGTTTCGAGTTATGGTAAAACCTTTAAAGGTTTGTTTTCTGTTTACCCTATTTTCATCATCAATATGAAAATGAATGACAAATTAAAGACATATTGTTCAGTTGTTTTATGCGATGCTTTTGATTTGATATAAACCGGAACTCTTTCATAAACCCCTCGTAAAAATAGAACAGCCGATATGACGTCATTTCCCAAAATGGAGGGAATAGAAAGTGCTGAACCCGAAGTGCGCCTCACAGAATCCTTACGGGGGCATATATCGAAGGTTTTGTCGCAAAGTCGAAGCCAAAAAGAATTCAAACTCGGACATATCGAACTAGAATTATATACAGATCCTAAAACACAGACGGTACCATTTAGAATTGTTCGCAAAGTGTACGAACAGTTGAAAACAGGTGCGTTGAGGGAGGTAACTCTGTCAGCCCACGTTGCAAAGAGAAAATCAAAACCAAAAAGACAATTACTTTTTACACTACTTTCTCTCGTTCTGCTTCCAAAACTAATTTAACTGTCCCTTTTCTTGGTGTTTATCTTGCTTAATTGACTGAAATATTGCTATATAAGATTGTAAAGGGAAGTCAAAAAGGACGTTTCAATATTTATTGTTTTTTTTTACCAGGTTTAAAAGTTCAGATCAAATTTGAAGTTGTTTTATATTCTTGAGAATATTCTGCTGCAGAAGGAGAGGATATATACCTTCACACACTACTGGAAGACAGTGATGTTGATCTGCCAACAGTCCAACTGCCACCCAGAGTAAGACGTTACAAACATTTTAGGATGGGGGAATTGTCTTTGAAGTGTTTGGAGAGGGTTGAAAATAGAGTTTGGATTTCAATAACCATTTAGAAAATAAAGAATTTCAGAAATTGTAATGGGAAAGGTTATATGTCCACCATCAGTATTTTTATGCTTTGCTGCTTCCTTAAAAAATATATAATATTTGTGTCCTTTGCAAGTAACAGGGGAATGTGAGCTGTGCTTCTTTTTGGATAGGAGCTCAGTAACCGAACTACTTTCACGTTTCTTTATATTATATCTTCTGACGATGTGCACCTTGTATATTACATTGCGTAAAAAGTCTAAAAGATTGAATTTTATGACACATCAATTAAACGCATTTGCAGAATCCTGAACTGGAATCCAGAATCCAGATCTTGAAGAGAAAACAGGCTGAGAGGGAATACAAGCAAATGACCCGCAATGTGGATCATGATCAACAGGTCAGTTTAACTAGAATAATGTCAGTTTTCATCTGTGCTTTTCAGCCTCTTTAGCTTAGAGGGACACAGGATAATGTAGTAGTTCGCACGTCATCCCTGTAATCTGCCAGACTTGACCACTGTGGGTTCAACTCCTGTCCGTGGACCTCTCTTTCAACTCGGAGATTCAGTCCTGACATTGATGTGATGCAGGTGAAACTGTAGTGACATGGCTGAAAGATTCCTGAAAGCCATGTTAAATCTGAAATCACTCGCTCTCTATTTAACCCAGAAATGGACCTTTCACTGTTGTGGTAACTTAACATTGTGAAAAAATAGATTAAATGCAATATTACATATAAATTCTGGCACAGTATCTCTTTGCTTAATACATGTACCTTGAACAATAAGTTCTTGTAGGCGCAGGATGGCACAGTGGTTAGAGTATCGGTCCAGCAATCTGACAGCTTGGAAAGTTGTGGTTGGAGTTAAGTCTGAGCACCTCTCTTTCAGCCCAAAGAGAGAAGCCCTGACATCGACATGCTGTTGGTGAGTCCATGGTGATGTGGCTGAAAGATTGCCGAAAACCATGTAAAAGCACAAATCACTCACTCTTACAGGCGCAGTAAGAGAGCGCTCCCCAAGCAATTTGTTGTGGATTTGAATCCTACCAAGATCAGCTGATTTTCAACAATCAAGGTGCTTGATTTATCAAATGTTTTGGGTGCAGGATAGGTGGTAGAGCTCTCACCCAGCAGTCTATTTATATCAGCATGCATCCTGGAAATCCAGGGTATTTGTGGCAGCCAACGCCTTCGTCAAATACCATCGATTCACTCGTGTAGTGAAATTCATTTTGTGTATTGGAAAATCCATTGTGCTAAATATAGACAAGCAATGAAATGTTACATTCTCAGTGTTTTACCCTGATAAATATTTATGTGGGTCCAGCCGACCTCCAATATTTACTTTTTGGGGTCCCAAGGTATGAAATATGGGTCCCAGTTTCAGTACTGGATATGTTCAATAAGTAGATGCTATTTATAGATTTGTAAATGTCAACATGTGATTACAAAGACAGGATTGTAGATAAATATGTATTTGAATTACAGAAAATCTGCTTATTGCGTCTGGAAGATGTTATTTTTTAGGCGTCCCAGGGGATGCAGGGGTTGGGTTTTTGGGGGTACCCAATAGCAAAACTGGGGTACTGGACGCGAAATCCTGCGTCCGATAAATCCCTAATACCAGACAAGAGAAAGTTAGCAAGAGAAGTAACTCAGACTGACAAACACAGCAAGAGGCCCCAAAACTTTGCAGTGTGTGGAGGGGGGGGGAGATCTGGCACAGTCAGGAGATGGGTACAGGCTTTCACTGTAGACTCTTTACTGGTTGGACTCGACGTAAGTTCACATTGATCGTTCATAGGAGTGCATATTTGATGAAGGCTTTGGTCGAGTCACAAATACCCTAGATATTTGGGGATGCCTTCCCAGGTGGTCCAATTCTCAGCATTGACTTTAATTCACCTGTCTTTAGAATCTCCTAAATCTGTCCTTTCAGGTAAATCCACTACAGCTGAATGTGGGACAGGAAGGTAAGAAGTTGGACGATACTTGTTTTGAATTAGAAAGAATTTTGCATAGAAAAACGTAAAATTTTAGGGTTGTGCATTCTTTTCTATTTACACCAGGGTGTCAGATGGCGCAGTGTTTACTGTGTCAGCTCAGCAGCCTCTCAGCCTTGGCAGTTGTGGTTGGAGTCCCGCCCGAGCATCTCTCTTTCAGCCCGGAGAGATAGGAGCCCTGACACTGACATGGTGTTGGGGAGACTGTGATGATGTGGCTGAAAGATTGCGGAAAACCATGGAAAACCCCAAATCACTTACTCACTCTATTTACACCATATCTTGATGAAACGATTGCTAGGAAACCATATTAAATGTAATGTTAGGTACATATGTGTGATATTATACCCCTGGAACTTGTGGAAGCCAAACTCGCTTTTTATGTTTGAAGTATAAGATTTTGTCATGTGATGAACCTATCTAATTTGCAGAGTTATCTGCTCTTACTTCTGCTATGCAGTTTTCTAATATGACCTCTTTGACCTTTGTCTGTCTTGCCCAGGTATTGTTGAGAAAACAACACAAATGATACAGGAGCAGGATTATGCATTTAACAGAAAATTGCTGAGTGTCTATATTATATTTCAGTGAAAGCATTGAACACTCACATGATTGCTGTGTTCAATTTCCTGTTCACTGTGGGGGGAGCTTTTGGCTTCGCTTACAAAGCTACGGAATATGCCTTTGGCCCAGATGTGTTTGCTATGGTAAGAACAGCTTCCTATCTCTCTGAAACAAATTCTTGGAGTATGGAAAAAGAATTTGAAGACATAACTGATGTCTGAACCATTGGACAGAAATCATGATGATTAATAATGGATAGCTCTTTTATAGCGCGGTATCTCTACCTAACAGTAGACTCAAAGCGCTTCCATATATTACCCTGGTTAACCCAAGCTGCCCTTCAGTGCTAGAAGGTCATTACACTCCAACAGTCATCTCTACTTGGCTTACCTTAGGTACAGCTAGGAAAGGCAAAAGTCCTTGGAATAAATACCTGCTTCTGATTTTACATATATTCAGATAACTTTACAGCCTTAGGGTCTTGACAAAAATCTAGTCAAAGACTTGTGGTGGAGAGTGTGCGACCAGCAAATCAAGTCTTACCTTCATACGCCATGAATCGGAAGTCGGAGGGCACATCATGCCGGTACTCATTCATTCCTCCATTGTTGTGCAGTCCAGCAACGATGAAACAACACAGCAACAACGTCAACAAGTTTGACAGAAACAACATCCCTCCATTCATCTTAAGTAATCCGCACAGGGCATATTACTTGGCTTAAGCAGGTTGTGAGGCTGTGCCGTCATCTGACAGTACAAAACAACAGATTTGTGACTCTAGGAACTGAGAGAACCAATGGTTGTCTGGGCTCATCCACAAAATGATCTCGGTTACTGTCAATCTTAGCTGCTCCACCGATTTTAAAATCAGGGATGAAAACATTTACTCCTATGCCACCAAACAATCTCGGGGCACTTTTAGGACGTGTGATATTACTTAATGTTCCTCTGTGGAATTGGATAGCAGATGCAGCTCAGATCAAAAAGAGCAGTAGCCTTCATCGTCATCTTGGAACAAAGATTGCTTTGTGAAACAGGTCTCTGCCTGGATGCATTCAATAAAATGCAATACAAACATATATGAACATTCACCCGATGAAAATAAAAGTATGAATGTAGTGCGGAAATTTTGACAGCTTTATTTAGTGTCCCATGTAGCATAATTCATTAGGCTGCAATAAGTATTATTGATCAGTAGGCTACTAAAGTGTCCATAGGTTTACTCTCTCACATGGACCCTAAGAGATTTCAATATCCGTATATATGAATGAAAAGTTTGTCAGTCTCATGTCCTCTCCCACAAGCATCTAGGGGCAAGATTGTGTACTGTAGAGATGCTAGAGCAATGGTCAGCCTATGTCAGATCAGCAATGTTTTACAATGAAACCACCAATTCCAAGATGATCAGAAGCTGTTTGACCACCAGTTCATCCTTAGAGCAAGATTGTCCTAAACACCCCAGCCACTGTTTAAAGATAATGAAAGTTTTTTGGCCACTGTCTTTCCACATAGGACCTTATGAGGTCAGAGTCCTTTTGGGTATTTTTGTTGCTCATGACAGTCTTGCTCTCAAACAATGAACTGACAGCTGCAGGTGGTTTTCAGTTCCAAAAACCTATAATAATAACACTTTGTTATCGACTTTACATATGGCAATTCTTTTTCCACCCTTACAGGTGGTTGTCACCGATGAGCAGCACCAATACCCATTTTCAGCTGGGCGAGCTTGGACAAGTGGAGTTAAGTACTTTGTCCAAGGGTACAACACAGCGCGCCACTAGCTAGGATCGAACCTGCGACCTAACCATTGTTGAGTCTGGTGCCTGTTGATCACGGCTACCACGCCTTGTCAACATTGCTGCAATAATACTTTATTACTCTCCCTTGGTTCATATACCTTCTTTCCACTGATATCCCACTATGGACATTTTCACCATGATCACATCAACAGATCTTTAATCCATTCTATAAATTCTTCTGATAAACAACTTATCTCTGAGCCCGAAGCAAAAACAGTGCAGCGAAAACATAAAAACAGATCTCATATCTCAAAGAATATGTTTACTTCATGCCAATGGCAAATCGTAACCACCACCCCTAAAATACCAGGGTGTAAAAACATGTAAACTGACACCCAGGTCACAAGTAGGTCAAATGTTTTCAACCAGCAGATACAGCAAAACCTTTCAATATTAACAGTCATAGAAATATTGATTTGTTTTATTCTTATTAAAATCATTATTTATTTAAAGGATGTGTATCCAACCACTTTTTTATTCAACTTTTCATTATGTAAATTACTAACTACAGAAAATAATATATAAATACAGATCTAGATATTTATAGGAGTTAACCCTAAAAGTGCTGCATGATTTCCATAATGAAAGATCACCATATTAAACACTGACATGATAACTATATGAGTTAACAATTTTTCTGATCACCAGTATCGCACAGAGACTTAAGACAAAATTACCTAGAGAAAATTACCTTCTGGACACACTGCTACAACTTTAACAGAGAAGAGATTTTATCAAAAGACCTAACAAATAGCAGTCGCCAAGTGAGTGATTTTGGATTCAGTGTGGGTTTTGACAATCTTTCAGCCATGTCACCAGTGTCATCTAGATCACGTGTGTGTCAGGATTCAATCCCTGAGCTGACAGAGAGGGATTCAAACACAGCTGCCCAGCCTGGCAGAGTACTGAGCAAACACACTCACCACTGTGCACCGCTGGACATTTTGTAAAATTTTAAAACCTGATCTCGTCATCCAGCAAAACCCCAGTGAATGAGGAGTGAGTGATTTGGGGTTTTACGAGGTTTTCGACAATCTTTCAGCCACATCACCACCGTCTCACCCACACCACATTGGTGTCGGGGCTCCTGTGTCTCCAGGATTAAAGATATGCGCCCAGGCGGGACTCGAACCACAACCACCAAGGCTGGCAGATTGCTGGGCGGGCGCGCTAACCACTGTGCCATCTGGCCCCCTAGTGAATGAGGAGAAGACACAGGGTCACTGGCATGTTGGTATCAGAGTAATGAGTAAGTTAATACAAACGTCCTTCAAGTGAGTGAGTGTCAGGTATGTGCGGAGAGTGTGCCAGGTATGTGTGGAGAGTATCCAATAAAACACTAGCCAGGTAATCGGAGGTGGAGAAAATACCAGGTCACCTGAAATATGTGTCAGCTACTAAAAGTAGGTCTTAAATATACAGGTGTGAAACAGGAGATATTAATTACAAATATTTTTATCCAGACAGGTGGTTGTTTATTTTTGTAAATAAAAGAAACAAATCCATTGCTCTCCATTTCCTTCTCTATGTCTGTCCATCAGTGTATCTGTCCAGTAACACTTCTAAAATTTCGAACCGAAAAAAATAATTAATTTCTGATGTGTTCGATTTTTGAGAAATTAGTGATCTTTGATAAAGTAAGAATTCAACATTTTGGAAATTGCCACCAAAATGTAAGTGAAAAATTGAAAAGTTTGAAAACTGTTGAAGGTATAAATCAACATTTTTGCTTATGTTTAGAAGCTCGAAATTTTGGAAGTTTTATAATTTTTCCAGTGCTTTGCTTCCGAACTGCAAGTGTCCAAAAATTACCTGCCCCTCCCCCTAAAAAAATAGAAAGCTCAATATATAACAGATGTATGGGTCATGGGTGTTTTCACAAATTTAAAAACCTGTTGCAAATTGATGAGCATACAAAAAAATCAGACACAACCTAAACACTTCTTATCAGTTCAGCTTCTCGCTCGAACATGCAACGTCAAATTATCTATATTTCTTTGGTTCGGGAGCTACCTTACACAGCACTTGATGTAACGGTTGACCTTGCGCAGGTTCCAGGTTCATGCTCTGCATGTCTTGATATATCCTCATTCACAAACTGATAACGGGGATGTGTTGCAACAGACATGCATCACGTACATATGAGTCTGAAACGAACAAGGCTTTACTGTCTTCATGTCAAAAGATGCTATCAACTGTTGATTTCTTTTGTGAATCCTCCCTTCAAGCCCGGGCCACGGTGTAATAATTTCGAAAACAAATTGCTCATAAATGACCTCAATAATATTTAATTTTCCATCTGATGGGCTCCATGGTTTAAAACTATTAACAACCTTCTCTCCAGCTTTCAATGGAGTCCCCCCAGAAGGAGCATCATCTGTGAAGTACGTCACTCAAGCATGTCCTTAGATACAATGGAAGCTCAATCTGGGCAGCACACCTATGAATTACAAAGTAAAGCTGGGAAAGACTAAAACTGTCACCCACCCGTAATAAAAACTTCAGGCCCCAAATTTATGATTATATATATAGATTTACAAGTTTAAACCCAAGCCATTACAACAAAGACTTTTCAATTTTAAAATAAGGTTGGGATTAAAAGGTAATTCATGAGATATAGGTGTGTGAGTAATAGAAAACAGCTTGAGTAAGGGTTATCAGCTGTATCTGCAATGTGTTGTAAGAAACGAAACTTGTAACCAAGTCTTCAGTCTGTTGTATGTGGCATTGCAAGAAGATGTACAAAAGCTCTGCCCTAGTCCAGCCCCATGACTGTTGAATTATTTTTTCATATATTTATTTTAATAGCCTTTAGCCAGTCTACAGACAAAGCAAGTCTAGCTAGCTTCTATTCCAAATCAAATCAGCAGAGAAAGAGGGATTTGCAATATATTTAATTTTTATAAGTGACATATAATGTTTTATGTTTATATAGAGGAACTATATTTCATAGACTAAATGTTAGTCTCGTTTTGCCTCATTGATA
>JAUELE010221009.1:0-21867 GCA_031471655.1 Diodora aspera | reverse complement strand
CACGGAATCGTTCTTTGCTGCAAATTTATGAAAATAGATTCCCTCTATTTTTCTTCTTAGAACTAGATGTACAGCCGAATGCTGCACAGTAAGGCATGGTTATTTCGATGCATGTCTTGTCGATGTCGTTGTTCAATTGCGAGTGTTTGAAACTCGGAGCATACGAGAATGGTAACATCTGGGAATTACGTGAATTAGCTCTGGCCCTCTGTGACGTCATCGACGAACGATGCCAAGTATATGAATATCGGGCCAATATACTATTTTTTCATTTTTTTCCCGCTGGATAGTATTTAGTTTTGTCATTTTGCCGATTATACTTAAAAAGCAGAAAAAGTTTAAAGTGCGTTTACAAACCCTTTAACACTGAATGCCTTTATCCTGATGGACTAGTGCATCCGATCAGGTGCCTATAAATGCAGAGGGACAACCCTATGATTCTAGTGCACACTTTTGCGGCAAACTGTCTGAGATGCCATCTTGCAAAGAATGTGGTATCGTATTTCAAGATGTGAAACATGCATAAACATGTGAACAAATGGTGTGCTGAAAAGGATGAGTGCCAGCCTGCTCAAATCTATATAAAGCCGGATACCATGAATGCCTCCTCATTTCAGACTAAACCAAGCATGAAGCGCACTCATACTTTTGGTCCTCCGGGAATACCGATACGTGCACAGCATGGTCAAGGTAAAGATTACGATAGCGATGATGAGAGTGAATATCCTACAAAAAAGAAAGCTCGAACCTCCATTCCTACCTGTGCTTATTGTACCAAATCTTTTCTGTTCGAACCTCAATTCCATCACCATTTGAGATATCAGTGCGGCAAAGGGACAGAGGACACTTCTAAAGAAGCAACCTCACAAGAAAAGGGCATTGTGGAATTATATCACAGAATTCTGGAAAATAGCGAGTATGATATTGGAAGATTGCAACAATTATATCAGGATAAAGGATACTCATCAGAAACCATTAATGAGAAAATGGAGCAATTCACATGAAGTTTGTTCAAGGAATACTATGCTCGTATGTTGTATTTCATGACTTTCTTTCAAGAATCCCAGGCCTATTTGGAGTCATTCAAAAATCCAAGTTATAATGATCTATGCAGTCGGCTTCATCGTCTAAAACCTTTGGCGCAAGAACTGATTCAAGATAATGACATCTCTGATGCCGAAAGTGACATTTCACATCGTGATGACACTCAAATGACATAAGTTTAACATCAAATAACTTTGATTTATTTGTAAGAGTGAGCAAGGGATAGCTCCCAGACCTTTGTTTGTTCCGCAGGCATGGGGATAATAAAATGATGTAGAATATTGACTATACTTGTCGTATATTATGTCTGTTTTCAATGGAAATGTAAGTGCTTACTTATTTATCTATTTATCTATTTTATATTTACATGTATTTATTTTTTTATTTTTTGTCTATTCATTCATTAATTCATTTTGTTGCTTAATTTGCGGAATAGCGTAGCTAGACAAGCTTTCACAATGTTATAAATAATAGTTATGTTATGAACAGTATTAAACATCTTTCTTAAGAACACCCATGCCAGTGTTCTTTATAATTTAATTATAACCTCCGCAGGTGAAGCAGTGAAAACCTTTTGTGTGGCCAAAAATCAGCTTGACTACCGAAGACCAAGTTAAAACCTACAAGGGCATAATGGCTGTCATTGTGTGTATATTGTCTGTGCGATGTTAAGTCTCATTGAAGGCGACAGGGACAATGACTACAAATCCCATTGATTCTCTGAGGGGTCCAGTGCATAGCTCGTGAATAAACACAACTCTCCTTCGAAACTCTCTCCTTTCACATGGGACGAAAATACTAACAACCTTCCCCCTCCCTTTAGCCAACCTCTACACCGGTGCACCAAATCAGTATATCTGGAGTGTGCACATTAAATATTAACCTTTCTCCATCCCATGTATAATGCAAAAACCAGTGAACCACAAAGTTTTCTATTGACCGAGTGTCTGCACTACATGTCTGTTTGAATGCATAATGAAACACGATAATCTTTTCCGGTCAAGAGCCCTCTCAATGCAATCACAAATCTGGACAATCTCATATGGGGAAGCACCTAAAAAGTATTCTCTTTCACCAGGCAAAATCTCGGGTTAAGAACAATGCACAAATACCGCTTAATATTTGGGAAACAGGTGATGTTAAAAGAGAATCAATCAAAAATTTTGCCATTTTCACTCAATGACAGCTCTCAGAATAACAACAACTTTTAATTTGAGATGACGAGATCACCTCAAGGACAACTCAGGGTCAACTCAAGGTCACACACCTGCGCACACCTGTGTTTGTGACGTCATCAAATTCGATCAGAGAGGCGCGTCTTCATCAGATATATAACAAACAGTGAGGTAATACATCTAACCATGGACCTATTACATGGTCTAACTGAGAGAAAGTTTTGTACAATTACCTTGACACAATGGTGATATAAAGCCAGTATCACATCCGTTTTCACAAACACCATTGGTCTTGTTACAGACGCTATCGTTGCAGTGTCCACAGGTGAGAGAACATTTTTGTCCATACATTCCATCATTACAGGCTTCAAAACAGCAAACAGAATGATACTATTTGGGTTGTTATATTGAACAGTCAACAATACGATGTATGATACGCGAGATATTAATTTCTCGAAACTTGGCCTTTATATGTGCCATTCTCTCCAAGGCACAACTATTCTTAATACGTAATGCTCGTTGACAGAGAAATACTCTGCATCACATGCACATATAGATGCTTAAGATAGAAAGAAATAGATATGCAATTCTGAGAAAGAGTTAATGGTAATGGCTGCACAATTCTGGCTGTGTAACATCGCTGATCTCACGAAATAGATAAAGAAATTGGTTGGTTCAGATGATCACAGATACACCTGAATGGAACCAGAAGTATACAATTAATGAAACCAGACTGGTATACTTTACAGTGTACTTACGTTGTTTGCAGGTGACATTCATCCATCCTGGTTGACAGAGACATGCTCCATTGACTTTATTACATGGGTAGTCCGAGCAGTTGCCACACAGTTCTTGGCACTTTATACCATATAGCCCATCTGGACATTCTGTTGTATTACACACATAATTGTGAAATAAGGTATATATAATATTACTGAAAATATTATTTTGAAATAATCAAGGAGAATGTTTACTTTTGGCACTTATTTCAGTCTCTACAGAGTTTAAAGCAAGGTAGGTGTTACACGGATCGTTCACCATTCATCATTTAACATTCATTCTTTATCCTTCATCGTTTATCATTTAAAAAGCTGTCACACGGTTCCTTCGTCTTTCATTGTTCATCGTTGAAGTTTCATCTTTGATCGCTCACATTTTACTGTCTATCATTTAACTCTATAAAACTTTACCAACTTGCTCATTCTTGTGTTTTGGTGGTGGGGACGCCAAATTAAACGTATAGAAAGCAGTGTTGAGGCGCGTTTTGTAATAATCGACTTGTTTTGTAATACCGCCGTGAATTGTAATACTACGTTGACGTGTTTTGTAATACCGACGTGAATTGTAATACAAAATTGACGTGAATTGTAATAGCTATGTCGACGTGATTTCTAATAAAACCTGACGTGTTTTGTAATACTTGAATAAAGACCAGTACCACACTATGATTCTATGTTAGCGTGTTTGGATTGGAAGTTGATTGATTGGTTGGTTGGTTCGGTGGATATATTGATTGATTGATTGATTGATTATTGAGGGAATTGTTTGATTGGTCGATCATTTGATTTGTTAAATTTGTTAAATATCCAATCCAAACACGCTAACACAGAATCATAGTTTGGTACTGGGCTTTACTCAAGTATTACAAAACACGTTAGTTTTTTTTTAAATCACGTCGACACCGCTATTATGATTCACGTCAATTTTGTATTACAATTCACGTCAGGCTATGTATTACAGATATAGAGAATAATAAACAAGCTCCCGTTGAATATCATTTATATGAAACGAGATAATTGTTTCTGCATCTGACGAGCGAAATTTTAAGCGTGTCAGATACAGAAACTATACTCGATTTTCATATAAATGATATTCAATCGGAGCTCGTTTAGTATTTTATTTCTTACACATCCATTGTAACAAATAAATAAAGCGAGTTTCCTTGTTTAGTTGCCACTTCACTACCACAATTGAGACCTCTTGCAAATCCAAATATTCCTCCGGTTAATTATTCATTGTGACGAGAAACACATATAAATAAATCATTTAGCAATCAATTACTTAATAAATAAATTTAGGGTGACTGATTTAGGGTGACTGATTGGGGTGGTTGATATATTTTGTTCATATCTCGATGAATATAAAAAATGCAACTCTTTTCATGGTCTTGAAACAAATTCTCAGTTTATAACTCACATTTTTTATACTATAATTAGATACCTGTGAACAATTTTATGGGTTAATTTAGACTTTGTAGGGCTCAAATGAACATAAAACCCTCATAATGTAGCGAACCTATTTACATAAACATTCACGCAAGAAAACGCTTTCTTCGAGTCAAATATAAACAAATATGGCGTCGAAAACAAACCATTTCTGATTTTGTAACCATTCAATTGACACAGATTCCGAAAAAAACAAACGAAGAACGTACACCTGTTTGCGCTCTACTTAGCCTTTTTTCAGTAATGGTACCTAGATTTATAAATAGAAACGCAGTGCAAAGTATTTTCCCATTTGTTAGACAAGGCGATCACTGCACAACACTGTCAACAGCCACGACGCAGCCTTCGTTCGCCGAGAGTTAAAACAAAAAATTAGACTTGCTGTTGGACAGGATAGATTGCCTTTTTCAGTCGCAATAAGAACAAAAGAGTTAGCACTTTCATAATCCGTTGCAGCAGGGAGTACTCCCTGGTTGCAGTAAACATCTATGTATGCATTGGAAGTTTGTTCCAGTTGAGTACAGACAGATCTAGACAAAACGCTGGCGTTCATCCAAAGAAAGTCCAATCATCAGAAAGGTTTGTGCCCCCATTTTATTACATCGCACTCGATGCGATTGTTTCAACCACTAGGCTTTTTTTCATATTTCAATGCATCGGGGTTTATATATATCCCATTCAGCGTGTAAAAACTGTATATTTCAGTTCGCACATGGCGCTCACACAACTCCGTGAAACATGACATGACGACTGTCGACTACGTCACTCAGGGGTGATGGGGCGGGGCCAGCGTGACGACAGTTTGATTGACGTTTCGCTGGCGATAGCTACAATGTTGTTGTGTACACGTTTGGTTTATTAACACGTCGTTCCTTTGGCAAAAGTTGTGAAATTTATTTATAAGGATTGACAAGATGTTTTACGTTCATTGAAGTAGATCTATGAACCTAAAAACCGAAGTGCAAACTGT
This sequence comes from Diodora aspera, assembly GCA_031471655.1. Lineage (NCBI taxonomy): Eukaryota > Metazoa > Mollusca > Gastropoda > Lepetellida > Fissurellidae > Diodora > Diodora aspera. Next base: position 16,453 of record JAUELE010221009.1, on the reverse strand, counting down.
ATGAATTGGTTATTTTGTTCATACTTCAATGAACGCAAAAAATCTTGATGACAATCCTTAAATATCCACGAAAATATTCAACGATTAATACAACAAACAACAGATATAGTATAGTTCAGATTAACAAAAATCAGCGGACATTAGCCATTTTGTTTGTCACGTGATGCAAAGTAGTTCCGGATACATAGCTATATTAAACTAGTGGAATATTGAGTGAAATATATTACACTGCTGATATATTCACGGGTGTGTAAGAAATGTGATTATGCTCTACGGGGTTCGAATTCGTGATGACACCATATGAAAATCTTATCACATGTGTACTGAATACTAAACACGTGAATGCCTTTGAAAAAAAGTTTATTTCTGGGTAATAAATTGGAAGATTATACTGACGGTAAAAATAGAAGCAACACTGGTAATTTCAGACAGTATCACACTGTTAGGTTATGTTACTCACTTGCAAATGTTCATTTGACTTTTCATGTAACATTATCTTCATGTTTGATGTTTATTAATGCCATAAAGAAGTAAATAAGGACGAATCTGGACTTTATAGTTTGTTTAATCAACACATGAAAATTCGGTCAAAATCGAGCTAAAAAGGTCTTGATATGTATTGCAATTATATTCTGGTGATAATTTTATTGGAGTCAAGTCAGTAATGGGTGTACCCACCCCTAATCTCAATCCCCTCCTGGAAATGTTTCCTCGTGGATCTCACTAGTTTCCGGAGAAAGCCAGTTGGAATATTGTTTCATTCGTCAAGAACGGCGTGTGCTATCTCCCTGAAATTAGTGACCAGCTGTTCCCGCTCGCTGAGACATCGACCGATGGCATCCCACACATGTTCAATAGGGTGCAGATCCGGACTGTGATTGGGCCTCGGAAGTGATTCAATCTGCAGATCTTGTTTTAACTCTGTTACCATTCGTGAACGATGTGGACGAGCATAATCGTCCTGGAAGATTCATTGGCTTGAATGAACGGCATCAGGATGTCCTGTATAATGTCACTTTCTGGTCATAAATGAAGGCTGCCCATACAATCAGTGAGCAACCACCGCCTGTCACTGTCGGGAGAATGTTTTGAGGGAGGAGTTCTGTATAGGGTAGACGTCGCACCTCAGCAACGTAAAGGTTGTACCTGGGCCCGTCTGACCAGATGACACAGGGCCATGTCCGAAGAGTCCAGTTCTGCCGTTCCTGAGCCCACATACGACGATTGCGACGATGGATGGCAGTCGACCTTGGTCTCTTCAAAGGTCTGCGAGCCCTCAGTCCGCCAGGAATTAGCCGCTTGTTGACCAGTTCTCGTGATACAGGCATGCCGGTTAACAGTATCCACCACTGACGCATCCGATTTGCAGGCAGGAATGGATTGTGCCGCACTATCTGCAGTAGCCGACGGCCTGCTCTGTCAGTGGTCTTCTTTTGTATTCCTGGCCACAACAAAGTTGGCGGGGGATATTGAAACAGGCTGTCCCGAAATCGTTTCCGGATCAGAACTCGAAAACTATGAGAGATTTCTTTACAAAACTTGGTACATGCATCCTTCAGATACTGTACATGTGCCTTTTGCTATTTTTGATTTTACAAAATATTTAATTTTTCTATTTCCATGGAAACAAAATTGGACTTAGCCTGTGACTGGCCGAAATCGTTTCAGGAGCAAATATCGAAAACTATGAGAGATGTATTTACAAAACTTAGTACATACATCCTTCAAGTACTGTAGATGTGCTGTGACGGCAGTGAGAAGTTGCGCCGAAACGCACGTTTGTGGTAAATGAGTTGTCGCTCGAATACAGCTGTTCTAGAAGGTTTTGATACGTGACTTAGAATGGTGATTCTTGTAATTTTCATGATTCTCATGTATATCACGTAACCATTACGTTTACTATAAATATCGACGAGTTTGTCCTAGTCTTCACTTGGCAGTGGGATCCAGAGGTGAGTAATAATTAGGTCTTTTTTAGGCGCCGGCCTTGGTCACTGGAGGGACGGTACCGCCGCGGTCATTTGCGTGACATTGTCTTTAATAATATCGAGTTCGAGTCCCTCCATGGCCCTCTCCTGGATCCCGCAGTCAAGTCCTGACCCCAGGTAATAATGTTTTACTTTACATTATTTTTGCATTAGGTTACCGGTTCCTTGCGACGTCATAATGACGTCAACGGCAAAGCCGTTTAGGCTGGTTTAAGAGTTGCGCAACTGTGCCGATGTTGTATGGCCATTCGTGATTTAGTTATGTCTACTTAATAAACTTGTTTGTTGAATTTGAAAACCCCTAGTTGTTTCATATTTTGGTTGATGTTCAAATAGAGCCGTATGACGTCATAAGACTAAACACGTTGCTACAGTAAATTCTTGCATGACCATTTTGCTTAGTGCATCTCATACGTGTATTTAGGAAACTCACCTATGAAGCAAGGAAACACAGCATCGGCAAGAACATTCTTGTGTACCCAATCCAGTTCATCGGCACTAGTTAAAGATACCAGCTTCCCGTTGAAAGCTCCACATTCCTGCTTTGCTTGAAACCATGTTTTGAAGGTGTTTCTTTTAAAGTAACACATGCCACCATGATATTTCCATTCCCTGTCACACACAGCTGACAACAAATGACGTAATTATTCTGGTAGTCAATATGTTTTGTTGTAGAGAGCTAACAATTAATGTCACACATACTGAAAGGCGAACTTCCAGTTGATGCAGAAGTATTACTCCGCTATCTATACATTTTCTTTCCTAAATGTACATGCAGTTGAACCAACTTCTGTTTATTCTGCTACACATATGTAAAGGCAGAGCTTTCAGCTGATGCAGAAGTATTACTCTTCTAACTACATATTTTCTTTCCTAAATTTACATGCAGTAGGAACAGCTTCAGTTTACTATGTTAAACATATCTAAAGACATGACTTCCAGCTGATGCAGAAATAATACTCTTCTAACCATACATCTTCTTTCCTTTGTGTGCATTGAGTAGAATCAGTTGGATCTGGGCTTACTTTGTTCAGGGTCTTGATAAACTGATCTGTTGTAAACAATTATAACAAACTGATTACATGCTACACATCTGTCCGTCGTTTTGCGCCCCTTATGACTCGATATAAATTTCATCTGCCAAATGAGATGCCCAGAAAAACACGCACCCACACACACCCACACATGAAACCAGGCAAAACCAACAAAAATCTAATCGATTAGCTCTATATTTAGAGCATTTGTAAATGATAACATACTGTCTGTCATACCTAAATTAGATATTCTTAATCTCGGCCATCTTACCTGGACAAATTCGCCGATTTAAACCATCCAGTCCAAATTTAAGATCATCAATGCTTTCGATATGGAATATTCCATCCGGATCAGTGACGATATGTAACAGCCTCTCTCTCGCAATATCAGGACCAATGCCAAGACACAGAATATGTATCTTGGACTTCCAGAATTCTAGGACTGGTGAGGCAATGTCACTTGTGTCGTATCCTCTATCTGTTATGATCATTGTCAGATTCTCCGACCTTCGTTGCTTTTCATCTTCCATCATGAAATACTTCTTCGCGTTAGCCAAACTGGATGTCAAATCTTGCCTGTCATCAAATGTTTCTATGGTGATGCCTCGGGTTTCACCGGAAATCATCCGGAACGTGTCCATGTATGCTGCATCTGACATAGGACTTCTGATGATCATGATCCTCACTGTGGCATAGTTAAGGTTATACTGATCTGTAAACTCTTTCAGTGGTGCCAAGGCATCCTTGTGCCCCGTCGTTATGTCCACAATAATAAAAATGTTCATATATGCTTGATAACAGAAGCTATATCGAGGCAGGACACGTGCTGAAAATAGAAATAATAATAATAATAATAATATATACATTTGTATTGCGCCTGGTCCATGCGGCAGCGTGCTCAAAGCGCTACAAAAATTTTAAAAACAGGAAGCAGAGTCAATATTTGTGTTCGAATAAAAGATAAGGTGTTCTTCTTTGAAAAGAGTATGGGCCACGCAACTTGCTTATGAGCGAAATGTTCCAAAGTCTCTAAGAAGAGCTGTGAGATAGTTGCCTACCACTTTTGAGCTTCTACAGCAGTGCCTAGAGTTTGCCACGATACATATCCTCTTTATTATAGATGTACCCATACCGGCTTACAACGATACAAATGTGCTCATTATTACAGGCTTACCCATAATTGCTTACCACGATTTAAATGTCTGCATAGCTACAGGCTTACCCATAAGTGCTAACCACGATATAAATATCCTTATTATTACAGACTTTCCCGTAATTGCTTACCACTATATATTTAATGTCCTCATTATTACAAGCTTACCCATATTTACTTACCACGATTTATATGTCCTCTTTATAACAGGCTTACCCGCAATTGCTTACAGCGATTTAGACGTCCTCGTTATTACAGACTCACCCATAATTGCTTACCACGATGTACATATTCCCATTGTTACAGATTTACTAATAATTGCTTGCCACTATATAAAGGTCTTCATTATTACAGATTTTCCAAGAGGTCCATGCGCATGCGTCAAGGTGACAAGACGTCTTCACATGAGCTGTGGGAAAAAATGTGAATTTTCATCTAAATACGTCGGTATTTGAGCATCAATGATACAAATCGTTCGCCCTAGACTGCTGTGAGTATGTAATTCAACTATAAACAGTCAGTGTAACCTATTAGTGTGTGTATTTGAACGATGAAAGTTGATGTTGCCACGACAGTCACTGCCAACTGAAATTGACACCGGATTTGATTGACATTCAACCAGCTGAAATTAACATTGCAAGAGCGTGAAGTATGGGCGTCTCGCTTGAATACTGGCGAATGAAAGTGGGTTGTTTTTCTTCTAAAGGCCCTAAAAAACTGCCTACAATAAAAAGAATTATGATCAGAGGTCACTTCGCATATCGGCAGCTGCAAATTTGGCTGATTTTGAACGTTGTCTTGCTCCTGAGTGGTTCAACACCCCCAACCCCGCCCCAAACCAGTTGTGTTCAGTTTGCCAACAAAGTTTACGAATTCTCATTTGAGTGTTGTGATACTGAGTGTAACATTGTCTTCTGGAGCCCCTTTGTATCACAAATATTGGATTTATGTGGTGATGTGGAGAGTAACCCTGGGCCCAGGGGTAAGTCTCAAGCAGCGGTTGGAAAGCGTCAGTCCACGCTGACCTTTGACCCACATGACAGCGATGCATGTGAGGACGGTGTGCAGGATGTGCTGCAGGCGATCAAGACTGAGATGTCCAAGTTAAACAATAAGTTTGATGGTGTTCGGACGGAGCTAAAGGAAGAGTTTGACAAATTACGTGATGAGAATGCAACTTTAAAACGACACATCACAAAACTGGAGACTGATATCGACAAACTTGAAGCTCATAGTAGAAGAAATAACCTGTTGATCCATGGTCTGGAGGGTGAGGGTGGGATGGAAACGTGGAATCAAACAGAAGACCTGGTGAGAGATTTTTTGAAACAAGATCTTGGTATGGAACTGGCTGATACTATACCGATTGAACGTGCACATAGAATAAAGACCAGATCGAAGATAAACCCGGTCATTGTGAAATTCTTATCTTATAAAGATAAGTCGCATGTTGCAAATCTTGCACGTGATAAACTGAAGGCTAACGATCGGCTACGTACTAGTGACGATTACACTGAGCGAACACGTCGTGTTAGAGCGACACTCATACCCCATATGCTTGCAGCCCGTGAAAATGGAAAGGAAGCCTACTTGTCTTATGACAAGCTGGTCATTGACAATGAAGTGTTTGTCGCAGGTGACAATGGTTTACAATCAGTGGGTAAGAGAAAGGGGGGTCGCACAGCAAGTGCAAACTACACGCACCATCAGGCCTCTGTGGGCAGAAAGGGAGACACACCCGACTCACGGGGACATGGTGATGGGGGTAGACGCGACTTCCCTCGCTCTCGCGCTCTCTCTGTTTCAGCTAAATAGGAATCAGGCCGTGGCACAGTGTCCCCTCAGTGCATTATTGACTACATCACTCCCACTGACTCCAGCACACCCTATGACTTAACTTTGTGTACATGGAACGTGCAAGGAATACATTCTTGTCTGGCAGAACCGGATTTCATAAACTTTTGTACAAACTACGAAATCTTCGGACTAGTCGAGACGATGCAGTATGACACAGACAAACTATTAAATGTGTTTCCCGGGTACACATGCTATGCAGCGCCTGCTACTAGGCGGGGTACTGTCGGTCGCTACTCCGGTGGTGTAGCCGTTTATGTACGGAATAATCTAATTCATAGGATAGAACATATCCATAGTGACTGGTATAACTGTGTTTTTCTGTATCTCAGATGTCCAAAAATGAGTTTTATATTAGGATTTGTGTATATTCTACCAGAAAATTCCCCAATGTACGCTGATCTGGATTCTGATGGAATAGATCAGCTTGATACCTATATGGCATGTCTTCATAGTGAATATGGAGACGACATCAATTGCATACTAGCCGGTGACTTCAATGCTCGGGTAGGGACGCTGGAGGATTTCATAATTGAAAATGATGATGACGATGATTATATACCTATTGGTGATAGCTATTTGACTGACGGATTTTCCGAGCCGAGATCTACTCAGGATACAAAAGTTAACCGTTTTGGTATAGCTCTAGTTGAATTATGTAAAATTTGGAGTGTACATATAGCAAACGGAAGAGTAGCATCCGATACGATTGGTTCATTTACCTGTATTAGCCACAGTGGCACAAGTATGGTTGACTACATTCTTGCTACTACAAATGCTTTCAAGTACATTTCATCTTTAAAGATACATTCCCGTACAAACTCGGATCATTTGCCAGTAACGTGTTGTTTAAGAGTTTATTTTAACAATGACGCATCTACACATTCTCAGCAAGTGACCACATCAGAACCTTTAGTAAAATATTATTGGTCAAATGACCACACGGAGATTATGAATTATCGTCAGAATTTACAATCTGATGTAATTGAGCAAATAAAATCTGATTTTCTCAATGTAGTCCGTGAGGACGTAAATGCAGCCGTGACAAATCTGACTGAGCTATTCTATTGTGCTGGGCAGCACCTGAAGTCCGCATGTTCTAGTGGTTCAAGCTGGAAGATTAAGCAACAACCCAAGTGGTTTGATCGTGATTGTGAAAATGCCAAAAGGAATAAATACCAGTATTTAAATCGGCTGCGGAAGTATCGTAGCAAAGATAATCTTAATCATTATCTGGAATCTAAAAGACATTTTCGTGGATTATGTAACGAGAAACAACGTAAATATAAAACCACTGTATCGAATGAAATTGAACATGCTTTGCAACATGGTGATTGCAGAAGCTTCTGGAAGAAAATTAAGTCACTGGTACAGTGTAGTAATTCGGTAGAAAGTATCTCTGTGGATACTTGGTACATATATTTTAAAGATTTGTTAAATCCTTCCAGTGCTTTTGTTTTATCAGATTTTGATGTGATTGTGGCGGATTTCCTTCAAAACCACGAGACTGACCACTGTCCGAAATGTAATAACCTGGATGATTTATCGGAGCATATTACGCCGATTGAAATTACTAGTGCTATTAAAGCATTAAAATGTGGAAAATCTCCTGGTGTTGATGGAATTCCAGCAGAATTTTATAAATATGCTTTGACAATTGTACCATACTTAGAAATTTTATTCAACACTGTTCTTGACACGGGCGTGTTTCCCGATTCCTGGAATGTTGGAATGATTGTGCCGCTATTTAAGAAAGGTGACCGTTCTGATCCTAATAATTATAGAGGAATATCTTTACTTAATATAATGGGTAAACTTTTCACGTCTATACTAGAAGCAAGGATTCGTAATTGGTTAGAATTAAACGAAATAATCCATCATTGCCAAGCTGGGTTCAGACAAAATTATTTAACTATTGATAATATGTTCATCTTGCAGTCGTTATGTCAGAAATACCTTAAAAAACCTAAACATAGATTTTATGCAGCTTTCATTGACTTCAGATAGGCATTTGACCTAGTAAACCGAGAAAAGTTGTTATATGTTCTCTTGAATACAGGCGTGCATGGAAAGATATTTAATGTTCTGAAGGATATGTATGAACAAGTTAAAGCTTGTGTTAGAACAAAGACAACTAGGACAAATATATTAAGTACATCTAGTGGCGTCAGACAAGTATGTATGTTGAGCCCTGTGCTTGTTATTATGTTCATAAATGAACTTGTTAATGGGTTACATGCTCTAGGCTTGAGAGGTATAATTGTAAGAAATTACCTGGATGATATCAATTTATTACTTTTTGCTGATGATGTTACACTACTGGATGACAGTGTAATTGGTTTACAGAGAAAGTTAGATGCTTCAGGAACGTATTGTGACAAATGGTGTTTGCAGGTGAATTTAATCAAATCGCAAATTATAGCTTTTAGAAATGGTGGATATCTGAAAGGAAATATAATGAAAAGTGGTTTTATAAAGGTTGACAAATGTAAATAGTTTCTTGCTATAAATATTTAGGATTAATTTTTACGCCCAAGTTGATATGGACGAAGGGATGCGAAACGTTAAGTGTACAAGCACGGAAAGCCTGCAAAAGTATTATTTCCCTGTTTCGTAAATACCCTTCTTTTCCCTACAAAGTAACTGTACGTATCTTTGATAGTAAAATTATGGTTCGGAAATATGGGGATACACGTTCGGGAAAAGCATTGAAAATATACAAGGATTTTATTTTAAAAATATCTTTGTGTGAGCAAATATGTATCAACGAGTGCTGTTTTGGGCGACTTAGGCAGGTATGATTTATGTGTGTATTACTACTCAAAGTGTATAAACTATTGGTGTAGGGTTATTCATATGTCTCCTTCTCGATATCCACGTGGCTGCTATGACCTTCTTAAATTATATGATGAAAATGGGAAAAGAAATTGGGTTTACCATATAAGAAATTTATTATTTTATACAGGTTTTAGCTACGTTTGGATATCACAAGACTGTGGTGACATAGAAAGATTTGTGTCAATGTTTAGACAAAGATGTAAAACATGTACAACCTTCATATTTTCAGCGGTTCTTAGGGGTAGGTAAATATGCATCAGATAAGGCTATTCTGGGAGAAACAGGTCGCTACAGCTTACGGGTATGTAGCCAACTGCGTGTTATCAGATACTGGATAAACCTTTACGCATGAACCAGGCAGTGTTATATGTTCTTACAAAATCTTGATGATGATAGAGGTAAACATAACTGGGTTTTCGATATTAGAATGTTGCTGTTTTCATGTGATTTTTCACATGTGTGGTTGTACCAAGATGTTGGCGATGATAAGCTGTTTATGTACAATGTAAGACAGAGACTAATCGATATACTAGTATTCAAACAGAACTGGTATGCAAAAATCAAATCATCCATGTTTTTCTGCGCATTACTGTAGCATTAAATCTCTGTTAGACACTGAAACGTACATTTCATTTCTATGTAATGATAAGAAACTATTACGAGCTTTCTGTAAACTGAGAATATCTCTTCATGGATTTTAGGCAAATGCAATTAGACGTCCGTGCAACACAGATACTGAGATAAATTTAGCTGTGTGTACCTTTTGTAAGTCTGGTACTGTAGAAGACTAGTTTCATGTGCTGCTTGTTTGTAAAAATTTGTGGATATAAAAAGAAATACTTGCCTTTTCTTTCTAACTGTGTAATCAACGAACAATTAATGATAAAACTCCTAACGTCTCAAAATAGAAATTCTGTAAAGCTGTAGTCTTGAAAGAAGTATTTTAATTGAGTAGAATACCTATGTAAGTTTTGTTCGATGTAGACAAATTCGTATATCTTTAAATATCTTGCTTTCGTTTATGTTCTTGTTTTATGTACATTTCATTTCCCCTCATTGATGATGTGTGCATGACGTGTAGAATGTGAAAGTGTTATGATTGCTCGTTCTATATATGTGTCTATGTATATAAGTATATATGTCTATGAATATGTTTGTCTATGTACAACTGTAAATGTTAACTTATTCATCACCAACTTATTTATATTATAAAAGGGAATTGTAATATGCTGTTTATTTTTACCATTGAACCTTCCGTCATCACTTCCTACCTCTAAGGTACAACTGATTTGTAATATAGGCCACGAGGCCCGAATTACCGAATAAACGGTGTGTCTGTCTGTCAAAGATATAAAGATATACACATGTACATGCACAAAATTGGCAAAATACATTTTTAAATGTACATGCATATGTTAAAACTTTGATAGAGCCTGAGAAGTATATATCAACCTTAGAAATGTACAAGGATTTGTTACGAGCCATTTGTAAGTTTAGATGTTCTTCACGCAAATTAAATGTTATTCAATTTAAATACAATACTACAGTTGATAAACGTTACTTAGTATGTCAAAAGTGTAATTCAGGCCACATTGAAGACGAATTTCACTTCCTTCTTGTATGTTCTTATTATGAAGATAGCAGGAAAATGTATTTACCAGCACATGCTTACACAAACCCATCCATTGTGAAATTAAATCAGCTTTTGGCATCGAAAAACCCATTAGTTATAATGAATTTAGCTTTGTTTCTGAAAACAATCTACCTATGTAATTCTATTTGCGCACTGAATATTATGTAATTTTAAAAAAAGTTTTTTTAGGCCATGTGGCTATATCTACTGAATAAATTGTCTGTCTGTCTGTTACTGTGAATGTTGCAACTAATTATAAGTTTGCTTTAGGCAAATTTCTTAAAGCCATACATACTCGTTGCTGCGAATGTTGCAACTAATAATAAGTTTGCTTTAGGCAAATTTCTTAAAGCCTCGAGCTCTCGTTACTGTGAATGTTACAACTGTTTGCTTTAGAGGCGATATGATAATTATTAATACACCGTCACTGTGAATGTTTCAGGTACAACAGGTCGTACTCTTGCAGGCAACACAACTTTAACTGATAGTTTGTGCTAACAACTGACACTACTCAGATCAATATCCGTTCAACTTCCAATTGTTTGGAGAGAATAGATGTCAAGGCAGCATTAAGGTCAAAAGTTTGTGTTGTGTGCTTGCTTGTATTGGTAAAGACAGATTTCGCTACTTTAAAATTGAAAACCACATTTTCTGATGGGCAAGATATATTTATCAAAGTCGTAGCTGAGCAGTGTATTCGTCTAAGCTACCATCTGAAGCCCTCTTCCCATACACATTTCCAAACTGACATCATGGACTCAACCACAATACACGCGGAGTCCGTGAGCCAAAGGACGCGCTTAATCACTCCTCCAATATTTTAGCGTAAGCATCATTTACAATACGTATCGATCAAGATGTACATGGACCATAATCGTTATTTCAAAGATACATCGACAATGTTAAATGCTGTATTCAGTGGTAGATTAACCGTGTGGGCGTAAACTTAGGGACCCGGATGGGATGACGGTCCGAGAGCAAAACAAAATGGTTGAATTGAGAGAAATAAAAAATGCGTATAAAGATATTTTGGGTAATATTTCATTACAGTTGCATATATTTTCTCAGGTCAGGACATAGCATCAGGGCTCTGGTGTTCTGACTGGGGTCTCAGGGGCTCAGGGACCCGGTTGGAAGTTTATTCACCCCTTTCTATATTTGTCCAACCTCTGTTATTGGTGAAACTCTTCAACAAACAAAACAACAGACACTTTGAAAGTTAATGATGAACTTTATTATGATCCTTAATTTGTCACATATCACAGACGAGGTCGCATATTAAGTCCACTGTGTTGTTTGAATTACGTGCATCTCGTTGCTTCAGAAAGGCGAACAAATCATTGAGTATCAAAATACTATTTCCCTAACAACTGTACATGTATACTGATGTGAGGGAGTTGGTATCGGTCAACGCACGAAGTTGCTTGAGCTTCAGAAGTCAAGCAAAGTCGAACCAGGAGAGTAGTTGGATGGATGATCGACTGGCGTCGGAAAGCTTCCATGTCTTCAATGGCTCGCCCTGTCTCACACTCAGACACTGGCAGTGTTAGTCGTGTCACCTTGGGAATGTGGCTTTGCTCTTAAATTGCCTCACCGGCTGAAATTGGGTACCTGGACGGGAAGTGATGGATATGTGAATCTCAAACTTCAAGCATCGAACAGGCAGCTTGGGTTGTATACTCCCTAGGTAGTTTAGAGTGATTCTGGATCGAACACTAATCAGGGTAATAATAAGAAGCGCCTCGACCATGCACATTCTTGTACCCACAGTAAAAGCAAAAAAGGGGATGAATAGGCAAAGCGTGAAGCCCCCTTAGGCACGGGGTCCTATCGGCTAAAAAAAGGTCATTAATAAAGCTTTTAGAACATCCACATAAGTACGTGAGGACATGAAGTGTTTCATCACAGATGTCTTCAAACGTGTGAAGGATTGGCAAGTAATTTCTGCACGACATGAAGTCAAATATGGACACGGAGAAAACTCATCTGCACGAAAAAGCCCAGTGTACATGAATTTCGCGATGATGAAATATGAAAACAGCGGATTCCACATTAAGGCACGAGATGGGCTTAAATGTGTTCGTCGAAATGTTTCAACACATTTTCAAAATACGTTATCGCAATAAGCTAAATTGATTTGAATGGAATGTACTTCACATTTGTTAAAGTTGGATACGTGTCCCCTAGACCCTAATATGATCGGTGCGTTCTGTGTGAAATAAATAACATAGCATGTATATTTATAATTCCTAAGCGAGTTTGACCACGCATCCAACTTTAACATTAATTTCTCTTCAACGACTCTATTGGACGTGCCACTAGAATAACGGGAACTGAATTTCTAAATTGACATGTAGCAACAGTTGATATATAAGTCGGTTAATAGACAACGGATTTTCGTTAAACTGTCGACATTCGCATACTGGCACGGAGTTTTAATATTTTATTATTCTTACTATACTTGATTTGCTTTTGGTTCACCCTTAAAATGATATCAGTAAGATTGTGTCGAAAAAGTGTTCAAGAACCTCAAATATGAAAGTTGCATAATACAGTTCATACACAGAAGACGTATATTCAATGGTTATACAATAGATATGCGAATACTTCTTATGTATAGTATATGAAATGTTTTAATTCAATTTTTACAAATTCAACAAATGTCCAGTGGTGACACGACAACGTTCCTGCAAACTGAAGAATCGCATTTTTGAAAGACTCGTAGAAGACCATATTTCAGTTCTCTCAAACCCAAGATGAGTTTGTTACGATAGGAGGCAGTCTGGGTGGATTTGACCCAACGGTGGAGAGAGGCGCCACCTGGTTTCCTTTGAAACTTTCTGCAGTTAAAGGGAGATCACTCGGTCCTTTTATTGTGGGTATCTCGTCAAGCGGAGGTAACTCTGTTCGTTTCTGGGGGAGGGGTAGACGATCCAACTGAAACGTTGGGGGTGTTTCTTCCGCGATCTCTGTTGCTGGTTTCTGAGGGGAAGGAATGGACAGACGTGTACTTTCTTCAGAATTGAGTTCTGTACGTGTTGCCCAAGTATTGTCGTCATCCTGCTTCAGACACTTACAACAGAACAGAAAACCTTTTCCAGTTATACGTGGAACAGCCGATTTCCCCTGTCAAAGATACAAACATATCGTCAGGTATTCTACATGAGAAGTTTTCGGAATAGGCGTCTATCACTGAAACAACACCTAAACATGTGTGATTGTACCAACAGAAAGGAAGGCTTTGAAGTCATTACACTAGTCCTCTGCCCGGTCACGGAAAGAGACGAGTAGCTACGATGGAGATAAAGGCAAGATTAAGAACGTTTAGTCTGGTGCGAGAAATGGTCTCCCAGAGAATACCGTAATATCTTAACCTTACTTGGCCGTCTGGAAGACAAAGCTCCAAAACAAAATAGATATTAGTAATGCGGCACCGTCGGTCATCAAAAGCCAAACACGAATTAAATTCCTCAATCGAATACAAACTGAACTTGACTAATAAACTGAAATACCTGTTGCATTTGCTTCTTCTTCTTCCAGTACACAAGAACGACAATAAGAAGAGCGATGAGACACACAGCTACCACCACAATGGCGGTAATAGTTCCCGGATGCATGGCAGATTCTTTGGGTGGAGCTGGAAGTACAAACGATTCGTTATAAACTTGGAATGTCTTCTTAGTGCTTTAAACAACGCTGTATCCTAGTGGCGTAGAGACAGATACACAGGGGAATCCAGGATGTCTTGAAGGGCGGGGGTCAGTTGCATTGGGCGGGGTCAGTCCCTCTGCCTTGTCAAGGGGGGAGCGAGCGCATTACCCTTGAGTCCAATGCCCCGCATCCGTCTATGATACATATTTCACTTGGATGTGCCACAGAGTGACGCGTTCATGATAATCATTTTGTGAATGTCCCTTACCTTGCACTTGCGTAAAGCCATATGATTTAATCATGAGCGAATCTTCACGCATATCATTGTTTTGGTGAAGCTGTGCCATTGTTTGGCCTGCGCGAGTGCATTTGGATTTAACTTGGTTTTCAGTAATCTTTCAATCATGCCATCATGATGTCACTCACATCAGGCCAGGAACTATTCTATGGGTTGAAAGAGAGATACCCAGGCGGAATTCGAACCACAACCACCAAGGCTGACAAGTTACTGAACCGACACTAATTGCTTAATATGTCTCAAAGTATGTTTACAGTGTTTGGACAAATAAGGTTTTCTCATATATCTATCCAGGGTGACGTTTCTTTTGCGGTTCATTTATTGCGGTTTCCGAATTGGTTAACATTCTACTTGTGAAAATAATTATTTCGATAAATGTAAGTAAAGTAAAGTAAGCAACGATCACCACAGAGTGTAAATGGTGTAAAATAAAACGGGTTTTCTCAAAGCTATCAGCATAGCCGGTAACCGACGACGGGTTGCTACACGTATCTCTCACTTGGGTCTTGACGAGTTGATGTTAAAAGTAAGCTTATTTTACGTCGCTTTTTGCTTCCTACTCGTGGCTATACCAGCGACGAATGACGACTTGATGTGCACCGTGAGGTATTCTAAACTGCGTATATGGATTGGTCCAACGGCAAACGTGCGGTTCGGCAATCAACCAATGACATTTGAGTACACTGTCAGCAACGATGCCGAATCTAGCGATTTTCATTGGCCATCTATAGGACACATAAGGCCGTACATATCAATGAGTTCAGCGCGAGTGGGCTCATATGATCCCCGAGAGGTGAGAGAAGCGTGATTGACCCTGGTAATATGATGAAAGGCGACTAGACATAACTTCAAGATTATTCGAACTACATGTACCTTCTGTCATACGTTGACCAGACTGTTCAGGGAGTTTGGAAACTTCAGCAGATGGTGAACTCGTGGCGGTGCTGACTGATCCAAACTTTGTCGACAGTGTCAGAGCTGGTGACGATGCAGGGGTTGGTGACGATGCAGGGGTTGGTGACGATGTAGGGGTTGGTGACGATGTAGGGGTTGTTGATGATGTAGTACAGACGTGGACAGGTCCTGGTTCTGTGAGGGCAGCGCTCCCACAGGTCACTTCAAGCGTGTCTTGGTCATCAGTAGCTACGATGATAGTTTACAATGTTTGTCAATTTATTGTATTCTCTGACCAGCAGCGGGTTGGAAAACGTGCAAGTCTCCTCAATGCATTAACGATGATGATTATATACTGACGTTCAAAAGAAACTGAACAGAGAAAAGTGATTACAACCTTCACACTCTCCTCGCTTTGCGATACGGCTTTTCAAATATGTTACTTTCGCATAGTTTGATTTAATTGCCTTTTATTATGCTCACCAAAACACTCTCGACTAAATATCTCTGAAAAAAGCAAACATCTATTTTCTTTAGTCGCCTCTGAAAGTCTCGCTATAGTGTCTGTTGTACGTCAGTACATACCCCAGCCCAACTATTGACAGGTCGGTGTAATAACCCACATTGTCCAAAGTCATAATGATGGATGAATAAGTAACTGAGTTTTACTGATAGATGTTTATTTGGTAAAATAAACAGAGGAAATGTGCAGTTGTGTGATAAGAAGGCTACGTTCGTTCATCACTGTTTATTCTCTTGGCACGTTTAAGCGTTATTTACACATTTCTAGTCAGTTTTGTTTTCAGCAAGTCACTACATAAAACATCAAAAATCAAGCATCCTGAGTCGTCAATCATTATGGATATTCAGCTAACTTCACCTAAACCATACTTCCAAAATTCCATATTATACCTATTTCAATGAGTGACCCTTCAATTGTTGGGCTGAGTATATGTGAGAGATATACCCGCACTTTCCGAGGTCTATCAGCCGATAGACCTCGGAAAGTGTGGGTATATCTCTGTTATACCCTACTCCGATCGAGTTATAATCATTACACACAAGTATATTTCACATAATAATTATTTTACATATTTGCCAAGAATGTCT
>JAUELE010220998.1:0-12889 GCA_031471655.1 Diodora aspera | reverse complement strand
TGAATTGTTTCAGGAGAAGTCGTTCAGCAATAACACAAGTTAAGCGTAACGTGAATTGTTTCAGGAGAAGTCGTTCAACAATAACACAAGTTCGGCGTAATGTGAATTGTTTCAGGAGAAGTCGTTCAGCAATAACACAAGTTAAGCGTAACGTGAATTGTTTCAGGAGAAGTCGTTCAGCAATAACACAAGTTCAGCGTAACGTGAATTGTTTCAGGAGAAGTCGTTCAGCAATAACACAAGTCCAGCGTGATGTGAATTGTTTCAGGAGAAGTCGTTCAGCAATAACACAAGTCCAGCGTGATGAGTAAGATGCGCACGGGAAATACATCATGTCCTGATTGTAGACGCCTTCTCAACACGGCAGGCAGGCGAAGTCAGGGGAATCAGCTGCCCTGTAGTCAGTAGACCAGTAGAGTCAGGATGCGACCAACCTGTTTGGAAGAATCATGCCTGGACTGTCGACAACAGCAAAATAATCAGTCCAAAATGTGTCAACAGTCCAGGAAATAGAGATGATGTCACACATGAGTGATTTCACGGTGTTCTCGAGATTAACAAAGCAATTAACAACAGAATGCGAGATATGTAGTACACGCTATTCTATTTAGTTAGCTAAATTAGCCAAGATGCAGCAGCTCTGACACATGGTCTGTGTAGTTTAACCAGGGAGTTTCTACACACAGAGACTCCCTGGTTTAACTCGGTAAGTCTGTCGGCAAGAAGATCGGCCTTCAAGGATCGAATCCGAGCATCGATGATGCGGTAGCGACGTCTACGGGCTGGATCTCTCTGCTGTCCTTGGATCTGCTGAACTTTTACTTCAGTGGCTGATTGTTCTTTCTGCAACAATCGCACAATCTCAAACACATTCGCATGTTTCTTCATGGCATACCTGTTCAGTCTGTTGTGCCAACCTTCCAAATTATTGTTGGTTCTATGTCCATCATTCTCGAAATGATTCCAAGTTGGCAGGTTCCATGGGCCTTCTATCCAGGTGGTAGTTACGTAGTCCATCAGCTGTGTAGCCCTGTCATCTTGTGGTGCGTCTGCAATGGCATCAAGCCAGACATCTTCAACTTTGTCAAGTGGTACTAAAGGTAAAGCAGCAGCTCGTCGCACTAGTGTTTTCACATTGTCGTCTGACTTGTAGTCTGTAGCAAGGCCTAGCTTCTGTGTGCGACGCCATTATGATAAAGATTCTGACCTCCATAAATGTTGTCTATCAGTGTAACATGTACCATAGCATTTGCCATTTTGACACTGGTGACCACATTTTAATGATCTGTTATATATACCCAAATGCTATATGTTTCAAACAGCATTCCGATAATCCTTCTACTCCTATTATCACATGAAACAATTACTAAGCTTTCTTTTTCTGTTTCAGTTTTCACTCCTTCTACTCCGGATATTTAATTACATTATTTTCATGTTAATACCCAAAAGAGTAATTTTCCTACTCACATAAGTCAAATATAGTCTTACTTTTATTTATTTAAGAAACATATTCTCTTTAACTTAATCCCTTTACTCATTTAACGAACAGTAGTCATCAGTAATTACTAAGAAAGCATTCTCATCGGTTAATTAACACCGTCACGGTAAAGTGACCACACCATGTCGACAGTCCGGGTAATTTGTTTTGTCGACGGTTCGCAACAACATATTTTTCAAGTGTCGACAGACCGGGCTGACACCATTTCAGACCCCTTGTCGGGGACCTCAGACCCCCGTCGGGGAATTCCCGCGCCACCCCTGTGTTGAATGTTCGTGAAATAATTTCATAACGGTTTTGTATCATTTAACTCATTACTTCGGGATTTCAAAACTTTCAGCTGTTATCAGCTGCTTACTGACTGTACACCTGACCCGGGTGGTCAATGAAGGCATGTTTCCCCCCTCCTGCCCCCTTCAGCTCAACTCTTGTAATCTATTTGCTTTATTAACTCCAAATCAACCCTCAAACATTGTGAACTCATGAAATGAATCGATATCCATTTTGATGTTCATGTTTCAAACTTGTGATCCCCCTTCACGCAGATCCTTGATCCACCCCTGGATGGTACTTAGCTGACACACTGACATTACTCAGCCTGTATTCAGGCTCAGTTGTTTTTGTAAAAACGTTTCAAGTTCTACGTTTATGAATGCTGTTTCTCTATTTTCAGTTACACAAAAGAAACACGAGCTACCTGTTGGTAAGTACACCGCTTGGCTTGCTGTTACATGTATAACACATTATAAAAGTTCTTGCTTGATTGGCTTTTAGAGGTTATGATAACAGACACTGATGAAAAGCTAAATGGATTCCAGCTTCTAACAGAATTATAAATATACACGTTTGTACAGATAAATGAACTCTTGGGCAAAAGAAAGCAAAGAGAGAGAGAGAGAGAGAGATGAGAGAGAGAGAGAGAGAGAGAGAGAGAGAGAGAGAGGGGGGAGGAATGTATGACTCCATTGCTTAAAACACTATCATTGATTATCATATTCTTGTTAGTTTTCATTTTGTTGATCATCAAACATAGGTGTATACTTTTGTTTGCCCACTAGGCAAAAATATCACCCTTTTTCAGTAGCTTCATAAAGAGAAACAATTAAAGTTAGAACTTATTTCTATGATTAACGTTTAAATGAAAGGAATCATTTTTCAACGTCCATACAAAAATTCAATGCCGTATCGACAGTGCACTTGCCATAAGACCGAGCGAAAATAAAATAAAAACAAAATACACAAACACGAGTCAAAGAGTCCCTTGAAAAGGTTCTCATGAAGACAAATCACGTGACAAGGCATGTTCCCTTGTACCAACACTTCATCCTTTTATCTTTGTCAAGTCAGATTTCCACGGATGATGACAAGCCTTGTTCTCTGCTGACCGCAAATAACGCCCCATATCATGACGCCGCCTCCACCATAAGGGTGCACATCTTGGATACAATTAGGCACCAGTCGCTCTCCCCTGCGTTGATAACACGGACTCGACCCTCGTTTCGGAACAGGTTGAAGCGACTTTCATCCGAGAACAGACCCTTTCCCAACCACGCCGCTGTCACCGACAATGTCACCCATTGTAACCTGCGCTGAGTCGTCGTAAGACTATTCGTCTGCTGATTGGATGTCACAGTGCTGTCGCCACCGTGGACATCGCTGTCAAGAATCGGCTCCGCTGGTGAACTGTCCGGATGCAGCTGTCTTCAACTGGCGTTGTGACCCTTGGTTTTCCCGATCTTAGACGGTCTTGGTCTTGTGTCTGGCCTGTTTGCCGACAACAGCTCAACAAATTGCTGATGGCGGCTTGACTGCAGTTGAAGGTTCTTGCGATCTACCGTTGAGATGCCCCCATGTTGGCCATACCAATAGCTCTGTCACGTTCTGCCTATGTGAGTCTCGCCATCTCTCTGATGTTCGTTTGGATACTGCATCATTGCTCGGCCCCACGCCGGTATTTATGCACGAACATTTGAACAGTTCCCTCAAATCCTGTTTTGCGATTTTTATGACTGCACGAAATTGAGACACTCCTGCAAACAGCGATTTTCATGTGTGCACAGGGCGTGTTTTGACGAATGTTTTACTCATAACGTTTAAAAACAAACTTATCGTCTTTGATTTAGATAAAAGTTAATTTACAAGTGATAAGTCTCTTTGCCCGGCAGTTTATATATCGTTAGTAAGTGATTTACGTTAAAGAAACATTTTCAGAGCTATGTTTCTAGCTGTTTGACTGTTAATTTCGCAGTTTGCCTGCTATAGTCATGAAGCATGATTCAGTTAGGCACACTTTGAATACTACATTGGTGAGGTGAGTTGGTCTCGTGCAACGCACGCAGATCACGAGCTAGAGAAGTTAAGCCACTTCGAAACCAGAGAGTAGTTGGAATGGAGAACGGCTCAGTGTGTAGGATTCTCAGACTTTAAATGACTCACCCTGCCTCACACTGAGACACTGCCAGTACCGGTGACGTGACCGTGGGCAAGTGACGTTGCTCGTAAATTGCCTCAGTCCACCCAGTTGAATTTGGGTTGGAAAACGATGGTGATGTGAAAGTTAACAGTCTAGCGCGTAAAAAGCAACTTGGATTGTATACTCCCTAAGGAGTTGGGTAACGTTGTCGATTGTGTATTGTTGCAGTGACGTGACTTGGATTGTATACTCCCTAAGGAGTTGGGTAACGTTGTCGATTGTGTATTGTTCCAGTGACCGGGATAATAATATGTAAGACATTTAGGCATGTAACTACGAGGAGCGGAGCTTAGTTATTTATACGACTTTAGATTTGCAATAATCTCAACAATGTTCCTGCTGTTTTCAGAACGTCTTCAATCAAGCCTCCGCGTGTCAGACATCCCCTACACTGCTGCACTGAGAGACTATACAAGCCAGGCTTATAAAGATGCTTCAACACGTTTCTGTGATGAGGTACATATGCTCACAACGAAACCTAACGCAATTCATCAAGAAAACCCAGTGTGACCCTCATCATGCGTGTCTCTCTCATTCACTACCTTTGAAAAGAGAATAAGATATCTGAATTACGGGACAACTTTATTTCTTTAAGTTGCTTTATATCTTGAAACATTAATCGAACAGCAATTCAATGTTAGATCTCAATATATGGCCTGAAACAAGGTCCTACGTATTGCAAGCAACTATCTTTTTCATTTTCTTATCGCATTATATTTTCAGGTTGATAAAGTGGTGAAACAAAAAGGGTCGCCTCTCGCTAAAGAAAATCCAGAATGTAGAGTTCTTGAAATAAGGTAAATAAACTATTTGCATTTATCCGCAACTGCCTCTCTATACACCTGTTTCATGTCTTTCTGCACATCTGTTTTATGTCTTCTCAACTCTCTCCCATCTATCGGCGGCGTTTCTGCACTTCCTCTACAAGTATGTCTGCTTGTCTGTCTTTACCAGCTTGTTTTTTCTGCAATATGCCTGCCGGAATGATCTCGTAAATGAATAAACGAAACCGCATTAGTTTGAAACAAAACAAGTAACAACACTGTGTCCATTGTTATGTCTTTGTACTGAACGCAAACTGTTCTGACGATTTAAGTTGTTGTTTTCAGGAACCGGAACGGGACCGTGTTCGTGTATGAAATACTGGTCAGTAGGAGTGATAGCATGGTCAACTCCCCCGTCACAGATCTGCTGGCCCAGTACATCATCCAGCAGTCTAAGGATGGACAACTCGGTACCTTGAACGTGAAAACTGCCAAACCATGTGGTTTCATCAGTTCCATCTCCAGCAAGCCAAGCCCATCCAATAATTATTGCCCATCGGCGCCATCCATGACAACACCCACACACACTACCACGGGAATATCATCGACATCACTTGATGCATTTGTGTCAACATCTGTGTCCAGATCAGCAGAGACATCACCAATTGCTTCTACACCTTCAATAGGAGCAGGCAAGTCATCTGTTACAATGCAGGATACAACAGCATTAACTCTATCCCAGACAGTATCCGGCTCGATAACCGTTTCCACAGCGCTGTCTCAGACTTCAACAGAAGCCATGCAAACATCTACTCCTAGATCGACACCAATATCTGTGTCAAGTAGTGTCGAACAGGCCACATCAATGCCAAGCATGTCATCCTCCAGTGTTGCTGCCAGCTCCACATCATTGCTTCAGTCAGTTTCAGCACTCTCTGTGACCCTCATTCAGTCGTCAAGTCCATTAGATGCAAGTGTGGACATATCTGTGTCATCCTCTAGTATACCCTGGTCCACAACTATGTCTCAGATAGATTCATCCTCAGGAGCAAACACGCAGTCAGTTCAGGTATCAGATACTGTAAGTTCTTCAACTGTACTGCCATCATCAACACTGATGTCAACACAAGCCGCATCTATGTTGTTAAGTGAAACACAGTTGTCTGTAAGTAACCCAGTCAGCAGCTCACATCCCCTCTCCTCAAGTGCTTCGATGTCATCGTCTGGTTTCATATCTATGCAGTTAAGTGAAACACTGTCGTCTGTAAGTAACCCAATCAGCATCTCACATCCCCTCTCCTCAAGTGCTTCGGTGTCAACGTCTGCTTTCACATCTATGCCTATGAGTGAAACACAGTCGTCTGTAAGTTACCCAATCAGCAACTCACATACATTCTCCGCAAGTGCTTCGGTGTCATCGTCTGCTTTCGCATCTATGCCGTTAAGTGAATCACAGTCGTCTGTAAGTAACCCAGTTAGCAGCTCACATCCCCTCTCCTCAAGTGCTTCCGTGTCATCGACTGCTTTCACATCTATGCCTATAAGTGAAACACTGTCGTCTGGAAGTAACCCAATCAGCAACTCTCATACATTCTCCGCCAGTTCTTCGGTGTCATCGTCTGCTTTCGCATCTTTGCCTATCAGTGAATCACAGTCGTCTGCAAGTGCCCCAGTTAGCAGCTCAAATCCCCTCTCCTCAAGTGCTTCCGTGTCATTGTCTGCTTTCGCATCTTTGTCGTCAAGTGAAACACGGTCGTCTGTAAGTAACCCAATCAGCAGCTCACATACACTCTCCTCAAGTGCTTCGATGTCATCGTCTGCTTTCGCATCTATGCCCTTAAGTGAAACACAGTCGTCTGTAAGTAACCCAGTTAGCAGCTCACATACACTCTCCTCAAGTGCGTCGATGTCATCGTCTGTTTTAATGGAAACACAGTCAGCGGATACATCTAGCTCACTATCATCATCATCATCATCAATAAATCTTCAAGGATCTACTCAACATTCAACTGAGGCACTAATGACAACAATATCAACAACGAACCTCTCACCAAGTATGCCAAGTAGTCAAGATTCGTCTTTCTCTGTTCCCACTACAAGCCAGACAATTACGTCACACTTACCTCAGACATTACCAGATTCCTCAAGTATGTCGTTAACGGCTCAGACTAGTGGGAACTTGTCGATGACAACTGCATCAACATCAACTCTGTCTCAAGAAACATTGTCAATGATGCCGGGATCTTCTATCAGTATGTCTGAATCCAGTTCAATATCGTCATCCCCATCCGTCGCATCTCAGCCAAGCACAGCAACTGAAATCCTATCAGTCTCCTTGCAGTCGTCAGTAGCACCAACCTCGGCGACCACCTCCTCTCTGCAATCATCAGCAGTTCTAGCGAGTGAAACAATCCAACCGTCTTCATCTGTGGCAACTATGCCTGATTCTATATCAACATCTGAATCAATATCATCGTCAGGTTTAGTTTCCACACAGTCATCTGTCTCGGCCGATGTCATGAGCAGCACCAGCGGTGTCGTACAGACAACACTCTCAGCATCAGAAACCAGTTCCGTCGTGTCAAGTCAATCCGTACAAAGTTCATCTTCAGCTGTCGACACAACCTTCAGCTTGGAAAGTAGTTCTCCCAGTTCCAGTGCCGTTGAGACTAGTATACCGTCTTCTGCTTCTTCAGTAGTGAACTTGGAAAGCACAGGAGCTAATCCCAGTACGGTTGTAGCAAGCATGTCTACATCGGCAACTTCATCACAAGTATCAAGTTTAGGAAGTAGTTTTGCAAGTGCGACCAGTGCAAGTATGCCTTCATCAGTTTTACCAAACGTAGAAAGTAGTTCTGTTGTAGCCACTGCAATGACCAATATTATGTCTTCATCCGCTTCGTCATCCATACAAAGCAGTTCTGACGTTTTCGGTTCAATTAGTGTGTCAACGTCAGAGGTATCAACACAATATTCCAATGATTTATCAACAACCGTAGAATCAACGCAACATTCTAGTGATTTATTAACAACCGTTGAATCAACTTCTGTGTTCATCTCTGCGTCTTCAAGTGAACTGTCGTCGTCCTCTATACAATAGTCTCTCCAGCATTGTCGTTACAGCATTACGTCCCATTGTGCACACATCGTAGAAACGCTTGACTGTCATGAAATCGTGCCGATAAATGTCATTATCATTTGTAAGTTGTAACCCATATTTTTAAAATGAAGTCTCTTTACATACTGGCGTTAAGTATTGCTCTCCATGTTTGAAACTAACATAGTAATAGTTGAAGACACAAAATGTACTAAGTTCCACACAAACTTCGAGATAGTCTTGAGTATATCTGACGAGTGAAATGAGCACCTAACGTTTTGTACTATCACAAAAGGTCACACGTTTTAGCTCTCTTTTAGGAAGTGATCATTGCTCTGCTTGTCCTGTAAAGAGCATTATGACGTCATCGAACACTGACGTGCCTGTAGGAACCCACCTATTATTAATTTCGAATAAAAAGGTTATAACGGAGTCATGAATCCAGGATGGATGATGAACTGATAATACTTGTAGAGTAGATAATATGTTCATTCTGTACGCTTGTTCATGTCTTCCTCTGGTCAATATTTGTATATTTTGTACATATTATTTTGTATTTCCTGTACATACACACCAATACAACAAGTAATGTATATATAAATAAATAAATTTATCTCTATATTCATTTATATATGATTTTATTTTTACAATTTAGTTTAATTGTATTCACTTGAGATTGAACGCAGTGAAACCAAAAGAGCCGTGCTGAGCTGTACAGAACTACCATTCAAGCAAAACCTGCTCAGTGAATAGCAGACGTCAAAGTATTGAACAGTCGATCAAGACACACCAGATTAATACTCAATTGTTCCAAAATTGTTGATCATCTACAGTGTTTTTAGAGACTACAACGTTCTCTGGACGATGTTTGGTGTTTGTAATATTTCAGCTCTATTGCTTCGTTGTTAGGGATGGCGAAGCCCCCACCTCTCGGCAACCTTCGCCCCCACCCCCCCGCGCCACACACACAGGCAATTTGGGGAAGGATTAAGAGCAGATTTGTGTATTTAGCCTTCCTTGTGGAGTATATCAGCCCATGTGTCAGTGAATGCTTGGCGCCACCCTGTTCAGTGTTGTTTTGCAAGGTCTGGCAACTGGAATCCAGGCCCTACTAATGGCTATTAATAACATACAAGATCATGCTGCTACTCTAACAACAAACCTTCCACAGAGTTACCACACAACGGATACACTAAAAAGTCATCATAGAAACGTAGATGGTCATAATATCTGAGTCACTGACCCGCTTCTTATCGGTCAAAAATACAGCTGATAAAACTGCTTTGCTTGTGACAGAATGGTGACCTTTCTGTATATCTTCTACCTGCTTGGTAAGTTGCAGTGAGACAGTGTATTTAAACTGTGCAAGACAATGACTTTCATGGTCAGATCATCCATTATCAATGTTTTTAAAGTTTAATAGACAGCGTGGG
Organism: Diodora aspera; assembly: GCA_031471655.1. Lineage (NCBI taxonomy): Eukaryota > Metazoa > Mollusca > Gastropoda > Lepetellida > Fissurellidae > Diodora > Diodora aspera. Next base: position 3,624 of record JAUELE010220998.1, on the reverse strand, counting down.
CCTACACATTCAACCTTTGACCGGTCTTGAGGCCACACCATGTTTGTTCTGCGTGTAGAAAAACTGTTGATAAGTGGTTCTATAGTAGAGTAACAACACTTCGTTTGGTTTGGACGGCTTGGTATATTTCGTTTCTGAAAACGTGCTTGATAACGGTGTTGGCATATACACCGAAATGTTGCTAATTATAAGTAATAAACCAAGAAGTCCAAACCACAAGAAGTGTTGTTACTCTATATCCCTCCGACTTCTAAATGCCACTCAAGGATATGGTTATAATGCACCTTATTATATTATATGCTCATGCTAGTTATCATTGCAACCATGTATATACTCATCGGTTGCAAGCCGACTGGACCGAAGGCTCCCAATTTGGCTCAAGAATCGACTGTCCTATTCAGCTTCCCACTGGACTTCGCGCTACAGGGGCCTCGTCCTCCCTTTCGGTGTAATTATTAGCTGCCAACTGGGTTCATTCAAGTAGCTCCTAACACCGTTGAAACGATTTATAATGACCCTCCAGAACTGTGCTCCTCCAATCATTATAAAACGTGGAATATCCACTCCTCTCGTATTATTTCCAATCCCTCAGTTACTATTATACCTATTAAATTGCAATCAAATATGACGTTTGTATTCACGATTGCGTCTTTCTCCAGCATCTACTGACACCTGATCCCCAGAAGGTAGGGGGACACACACACACATCCACACACTTCTACACCGAACGTACACACACACACATTCGCCCACATTGATCACGTTGTCCCATTAGGCAGGCTCCACACGGAGCACTTCATATTTCATCATTTAAATTTCGTCATTCATGATTCACGATTCATCATTCATAAAGCTGTCACACGAAACATTCATCATGCAATCTTCATACTTCAAATAACTCACAGAATTGTGATGTTTTGAAGTCATTATTAAAAGTGTGTGCACTGTTTTGATAAATGTTACTGACAAAAAAATTGATAAAATATAAATTTGAAAACAAAACGATGGCGATTGCGGGAATCGAACCCAGATTCGTCGAGTAGCAAGTCCGTAATCCAATATCCTGCTACGAGAAATCCCTCAAGGCAGGTAATTTACCAATTGTAGACCTCTAAAATTCTCCACATTTCCATCCTTGAAGTATGAAAGAATGAACATCGTCATTGAAGAAATTTTGAATGATAGTCATGAATGATGAAGTATGAATGATGAATGACCGTGTGACAAGGACAATGGGTTAACATAGGTTTATTTTTTGAAGTATGAAGCATGAATGATGAATGCTCCGTGTGACATTTGACGTATTCATTGCTCAAATTTTACTTGCTTGACGCTCCACACCCTCTGCTGCTGTAACAATAATTGTTCACCGTCTGGCCTGGGGTTATCGGTACTTGTTGCACTGATGGTCTATGATTTTAGCTAAAGATTCGCATGAATATTGGAAACACGAATTTTGAAAAAGTATTACCCATCTTCTGATCTAACAGGGAGGCCACTATTTAAATTACTAATAGTCCCGTCTGAAGATAAGCATGTCCTCGCAAGGAGTGAACAAAGACAACCGTCTGGAATTCTTGCTTCCTGAATTAGTCAGTAAGTACACGCGGTTCTTACACGGATCTCCCTTTCTTGTATACAGGGGCAGTGCTGTCTATCAACAACCAATGTTTTCGATACAAGTTCATGCCTCGTGATTCAGAGAGGGCCAAAAACATGATCACAGATCCCAATAACGTAACGTGTGATTCGGACGTTGATGGGTGGTACCGTTTCCGAACAGACGAAGTCTCCACGTCGTGTGTTCCAACTGACCACTGCGGGACACAGTCGACGATTTGGATGAAGGACCCAATCCCAGCCATTGGTCAAACAAGCTACAACGCGTTCTGTGTCAATCACGACGCCCACTTGGGCAGTGGCAGCAAGTGTTGCTTGTACACCTTCCGACAGAATGTGACAAACTGTGACACACACCTTGTGTATGAGATGCGCAGCGCCAATGTGTTATGCCCCTCAGCCTATTGTACAGGTAGGTCACGATTATATCCAACATAATATATTTCGTTCGTGGGATAGTATCTTCATAATCTATATCAAACAATCCTACTGCATGCCTCCATCGCAAGGGCAATATTTCAACCATAACGCAACGTGATGAGCAAGGTGCACACTGAGGGAAATGATAGCTCATATAGGAGATGAGAAAGAAAAGTGATAGCAGAAGATGCCTGTTGAGGTCGCTTTATACAACAAGCATTGGATAACTGAGGCCCTAATCTTTCTAAGTTATACAACATCACCAGATAACTGCCACATGTTTCCGAACATTGACACTTTACCATTACAGTAACGATGGTTGTTTTCACAATTTGGTGAACACGCCGTGTCACACCTTCAATGTCATCATTATCTCGTACTATCAAGATAACATTAATGAATCGTTAAAACAGAATATACTAAAAACAACATATTAGAAGCTTTGACTTTCAGCCCCGGCAAAGAAGTGTCCCCTCGGGAGTTCATCACCAACTGGATATGAACCTTGTCACGGTAGGCTATAATACTTCACCTCTATCGGTGTTAACGATTTTTATGGAACTGAATATTGCCATGGTTTCCCAACTGCAATTTTGGCAGTTTCGCAATTGTAGCTTTTCAAGTCTTAAGATGGAAAAATGAAATATGTCACGCGATTTGTCATGATGTGTTAAGGGTTTATATTTAAAACATATCATTTGAATGGGGCAACAATAAATAACGAGTCGGACACAGAGGAGGCAACTCGTTGAATGTTAAACTGATGTTTTCGACGCAGATACCTATCCTCCCATGTTTTCCCCGCCGGTTCTTGGGGGACCTGTTCTCAACAAAGCTGGAAACGATTTCTCTCACACCTGCACGATCAACTACAATGGCTCCACCACAGACATCTTCTTCCTGGTGACGTGGCGAAGAAACAGCTACGTTTTCAAGAAACAAACACTGACCAACGGCACAATGACGGCGTCTATAACGTCACATGTTTGGAAACATCATATTAACTCCAAGGTTTGTGTGAATATGTTGTATCAATGGCGGGCAAGCAGGTAGAGGTGGGTGGGAGAGAGACCCCCCAATTGTTCGCGGGAGTTGGGCTGTGCCTACCTCTTTTAGGGGGAAAAACGCCTGCTACTTTTCGGACCAGTTGGGCTCTATACATAATACATGTACCTGACAACACCAATTCCCTGATGTTCCTACCCCCACCCCCGCCCCTAACTCTGATGGGTACACTCTGATATAGCTTCCGTCGCTCTGATTAGAGGTAGTTTAAATATGCTCTGTATCCAGCATGCCTCAGAAGCAAGGAGAAATAGGATGACATGCGATTGACTGACAACAAACACTCTGGACATCCTTCCGTCGTCCGCTGTTGGAGAACTATGCGATTTTAGTATCAAATATCGTTCTGCGTCAGAAGTTACGCTAATATTGTCCAAAGCATATATAATCATTCAATGTGTAGGTCTTCTCCAAACGGATGCCATCTCATCTCATTGAAATATACTCTTAAAAAAGTAGGGGATATTGAAATTGCAAGGTCAATAACAAACTAATGATAATAATAATTGGTCCCAAACT
>JAUELE010220976.1:0-12893 GCA_031471655.1 Diodora aspera | reverse complement strand
TCAGGTTTACATTCGCCGAAGATTCTTTGTTACAATAAGAGCGAATTGAACGTATTTAGGTTTATGACCGATTATCCAGACGCAACTTTGATTATGTCCCTTTAAGGCACTGCCTTGTAACTCGCGCAAATTGTAACTTATGCAGTGTCTGTCGTGCACGCATAATATGCAATCGAATGCACTTTGTCGTTGTGCGCTTTGCACTTTGTGCTTATTTAGTGCCGTGATCATGTATTTTTCAGCCAGTATAAAAGCAATTTTACGACTATTACATTATCCATCTAAATACTTGAAAATAGCTTTAACTAAACAAAATCTCGTCGTTTCGAGAATAAAGAACTTTCAGCAAAAAACATTGCCGAGTCCATCATTGACACTATCTGGGTAACATGTGATCAAATCAGGAAACTTGATTGGTTAATTTGTACTTCCTTGTTGAACTCGTTAGGGTAGAGGATTGCTTACCAACTCATTACTATACACACACCTCATGTTACCAATCGGACGAGCTGCGCTCGTTATTAACTAACACATACACATATACAATGCTCACTTAAATAGTAACATAACGACAACGTACAACTCGGCAATGAAGCGCATGTTGTATAAAATAGATTATATCCAAAACCACATGTGTACAAATCTGCAAACGTCATAGATGTACAATGTACACTCATCAGCATAAAGTAACAAAGATTGGTTCCTTCATGAAATTACCAACGGACGATCCTCTCAAGACGGAGAGAGAAAGAAAATGTGTTATCACGTGGCTGTGTGGGCAGGTAACTTTATCAGAAGCGAAAGTAGAAGCGTGTAGGTTTACGTCTGTGAGTTCTGTTTTCTTGATTTACTTTTTGCAGAGTTTATTTATCGATTACAAGATTATTTATAAACCTAATGTTTTGTAGTCTATCATTTCAATGCTCTCTGAACAAATGTATGTTGCGCATTGAAACATCACATTCATAATCCGATAGTCTATCAAAATTACTGATACTGCACGTCATTTCTTCACTCCAGTGGGTTTCATATTGCTTAACTTGATATTAAAAATGTTTTCAAAAAAACAGTTTCGAATTAAAAAGATATAAAAACAACATGTTCTGCAAAGAGCTTTCTGTTTACATCAAAAATCGGATTACAATCTTTTTCTCTTTGTTTCAGGTTTTGGCGTGTCAACATAATTATTTCAACCGTCAGCTTTTATTTTTATTACATCTTGCTAATGCAAATTGGATGCTTTTTAACCCTGCTAATGCTTGCATTATCACGGCGTTTCAAGTTACGTATATATTCAGTTTCAACGTACAAACAGGGGCTGTGTTCATTTCAATGACACTGCAAAGACAATTGTTATAATGTGTTTTGTATGGCATGTGCAGACATTTAAATATATATCCTCATTACAATGAAGACACTAATATTGCGCCAAACTCACTCACTATTACCTTGGTCATTGGAACAATGTACACTTGACAACATTTCTCAACTCCTTAGGGTTGTGGGTTCGAATCCTGCCCGGGTACCTCTCTTTCAACCCGGAGATTGAATTCTGACACCCATGTAGGTGACACCGTGACTATATGGCTGAATGATTGCTGCAAACCACGCAAAAATAACAAAATAACTCACTCAGTCAACTCCCCAGGGAACATACAACCCAAGCGGCATTAAACGTTTGAAGGTAAACAACACATTGCTATCTCTCTGACCAGGTACCTAACTTCAGCTTCAGTGTGGGGGACAATTAGTGAACAAAGTAGGTGACATCACTGACAATGTCAGTGTCTCATTGTGAGGCATGGTGATCCTTGGCAGACTTCGGAGCTTTAAAACCTGACCCGGTCACCCATCCAACTGTCATCCTCCAGGCTCGACGTTGCTTAACCTCTCAAGCTTGTGACCTACAAGCGAGGTTAAACGCCATTCTCTAATCTGCAAGATTAACACATTTGCCTACTATGTTATTCTTGGAGAGCTACAGTAGAGACAAAAATGTATTGCATAGTTGTGCATTTTGTTTTCTCTGACACTGTGGATTTGACTCCTAATGTAGCCGGTAGTTTCCGGTGTTAAATCTCTAGAGACTGAATCGTAGCATAATTAATGACTGTCGTACGCCTTGACATGTACGGCATCCTTTATCCAATGACTTGATCGTTCATGGTCCTCGTTCAATACTAACGGATGCCTGATTATGTGCAGTGTCGTATTCCGCCCAGAGAAATGTTAGACTCGCATCTTGACTTTGCGACGCTTGCTCCCAGGTCAGCATCGCCATGTTGATGTTTTAATTGTCACATCATTGATCATCAAAAAATATCAACTTTCTTGGAAGCCCAAGACCAACAAAATGACGGACAATCATAGCGAACCTGACGTCACTTCCCACGGTGGAAATCTGCAAATAGCGGTGGTAAACTTTCCTTTATGTAGCGTAGGGCGAGCGCAACCAAGAACAGGGAACTAGTCTGGGAGAAAAGCAAGACACCTTCCAGTAAAACATGTCAGCCAGTCATAAAACATTTCCTGCAACCGGAACTCCAAGAATTACCTCCCTTAAGTTCCACAAATATCTTGGACATGAACGGTGTTGCAGGTCTAATTTTCAAGTGGTGTGCCGTCTAACCTGAAGACTAATCATCTGCAAAAACGACTTGATGTCTTTATGAAAATTAATAGTATCACTCACCATTGGCAATTATCATAAACGGCGGTTAATTAATACAACTGAAAGTCATTTTGTAACTATTTTTTCTTTAGACATATTCGTCAATAATGGTATCCGTATGCCTTCGTTGTCACGGAGATGGACATTTTAATGAAAGTAGTCCGCAGTGACCGAGTTAGCGCCCCTGCAATGACAGCCAGCCATTCATGTCAGAGATGTATTTGATGTAAGGGAGAATAACTCTCTGTCGCCCAGAATGTGTTGTCAGCACAGACCAGGAAGAGCCAAATCAACAAGGGCAGGTAAACTACCGGTACCCCGATTTGAACCAGTTAAATCAACGCCATATTCAAATACTAGAGTTATTTCATCCCACGTCAGGCGCTAATGGAGTGATTGTTGTCTTAACGATTTCGATGTCCATTGTTTTACATTCAAGTCACGATTTCGCATGGATGTCGCCATTAAAACCGGCCACCTATTGACAAATTTTGAAGCCATAATTCATTCATAAAACCAGTTAAGATAAGTCCATATTGACATTGTATCGACAGTGACCAAGAGGTCACTGTGAATGGTGAAAAATAATGTCAACCGTAGTCATCATGGCGCTGCAAGAGTTAATTGAAAGGAAATCCGCATAAAGTCAACAAATAATTAAGAAAACAGACTGTAAAAAACAACAATAATTGAAGTTTACACTGCCTTAAAGTCTGTCCCAGAATACTGCCAAGACGTATTTGCAAGTACTGGACAATTTTCTGAAAATCAATTGAGTTCAAGGCCCTCTGCAGTCAGTTGTTGGGCCACCGTTGAGAAAAAAATGCCAGGAAGCCACGGCGCCCCTCTGCAAACCCAACTATTTATAGCTTTCTGTCACAGTCACAAAGGTGACTTGCGTCAATCAACTGACTCGGGTCAGCAAAAATGTCAGGAATTCCAGAGCTGAGAGGACGTATGTTCTCAAGAGATTGGGGACATGTAATATACTTGGATTAAATAATCACAGTCGTCTTTTCGCGAGTCCTTCTTGAAGAAACCCGATGACACTAGTGGCATTTGGAGAACAATGTTGACATTTGGGGAAAAACATGCTGCTCCGTAATGAAGGATAAAGTTATTTCAGTGCCAGTGCTTGATAACAAATGGATATTAAGAGTGTTACATACGTGTGAAACCAAATCTGTAAAGCAAACACATGAAAGCATTAGACGCTCCTCAAATGCAAGTTAACGTCTTCGAGTCATGGAATAAATACCAAGTGAAATACCAACTCCTCTAATGCGTTGTGGCATTTACGAGTCGATTTTTTCTGGGTTCTGTATTCAAATATAAATTAGTGTAGTTTGGCCACGTGCAATACACCTTATTCGAGGCTTGTGGTCTAGTGAAATAACTTGTCACAAGCTTGAGAAATCACGAATAGTTAGATGAATGACCTGCTCGAATTGTAAACCTCCAAGGCATTCAAGGGTTCACCCTGTCTCACACTGAGACACTGTTACCCTGAGTAAGTGAGTTCGCTCAAACATTGGAGCTTCATGAATTGCACGTGTTTGCACCTGGTCTGAGCACGCCGTTACACCTACATGTCAATATTGTGACTTCTGTGCAAGCTCACCTTATATCTGGCGACCATTAACATAGCCAGTGCTCTGTTCAACATGCTTCAAGGCGGATAGCGGATCAAAATATTTTAATCAAGATCGCTAAGATATCGTATAAAAGGGTTGATTAAAACATGATTCTGTCGGAAACATTAGAGTGGATATCTGTTGGAGCTTTTTTCTCGGTTTGCATTAGAAAAACTAGACTGTCACGTTTAATGATTTCATTCTCGTGTTCTAACACGATTCAATCTTAAAAGATGACAAAGATGAGTGTGCTTAAATAAGACCCATTGGTTCTCAAGTAGGCCACGTTCTCACTCGTGTTATGCTCACATTTGTATAGTCAGTTGGAAAGACTACTTGGCTTTGAGGTGAGATAGGGAGTAATTTGTACAGCCATTTTAAAAATAACATACAAGGACTTGAGGTGAGATCCGGAGCAATTTGTATAGACATTTTTAAAATGGCATATTTGGATTTGAGGTGAGATAGGGGACAATTTGTATGGCCAATTTAAAAATGGTATATTTGAATTTGAGGTGAGATAGGGAGCAATTGATACAGCTATTTTAAAAATAACATACATGGACTTGAGGTGAGATCAGGAGCAATTTGTTTAGACATTTTAAGAATAACACACATGGACTTGAGGTGGGATAGGGAACAATTTGTACAGCTATTTTAAAAATAACACACTGGGACTTGAGGTGAGATCCGGAGCAATTTGTATAGACATTTTTAAAATGACATACTTGGATTTGAGGTGGGATAGGGAGCAATTTGTATGGCCAATTTAAAAATAACATACAGGGACTTGAGGTGAGATCCGGAGCAATTTGTATAGACATTTTTAAAATGGCATACTTGCATTTGAGGTGAGATAGGGAGCAATTTGTACAGCCATTTTAAAAATAACATACCTGGACTTGAGGTTAGATCCGGAGCAATTTGTATAGACATTTTGAAAAATACATTGGAATTGAAGTGAAACGTGCGGGCTGCAGATAATTGTCAATGCCAAGGAATACATACTCCAAATTTCAACAGTGAGTGTTGTATGAAGGAGTATGGAGTCCAAAAACATAAACAAAAACAATGGAAATCTCTTGTCAGCGCTTGTTAATGAACCAATCAAAATAAAACTACTTAATATGCCCTTCAGAATGGACCCGTTCTTTTACAATGATGACGGCATACGCTATTAAAGTATGAAATCAACGTACAAATACGAATTTATTTTTGCTCGATACGGATTTAAAATAAAAACATTTTGGTACTGTTTGGTACTGGTAATCGTTTTCTTGGGTGCATACTCGTGTACGGCCCTTATCTGGAGCACTTGATGCGGATCAATTTGTTTAGCCATGCTGCAATACACATATTTGGATTTGAGATAAAATCCGGAGCAAATTGTATAGTCATTTTGAAAAAAGACGTATTTGGATTTGAGGTGAGATGCGGATCAATTTGCGTAGTCATTTTAAACATGACATATTTGGATTCGAGGAGAGATCCTAAAGCATTCATTTCCAAGTGAGTATAAAAAAAGTAAAAACACATTATTTCTAAGAAGGGTTAGACATCGAAAAACGTATGAATCAGTGAGTGCAAATAGTGTAGTCATGTTTTCTTTTATAAAAGTGACCAGCAGGGGGTGTTTGTTGTACCTTTTACGAGTGCGGATTCACGATTTGTGTAAAGAAGGGGGGACACAACATAGGTCATGAAAGATATCATGTTCTAGAGAGGCCTGGGGGCGTGTTCCCCTGGTAATTTAAAAAATATTAACACGCAAAATGGTGCAATTTCAACCCATTTCATGAATTTTCAAAATAATTTTAGGATTAATTTGGTGTTGACACACATGTACCAAAAGTGAGGAAAGGGTGCGCTAAAGGAGGGGGCACGAGCCCCAGTGGACCTACTGTCAAGTACAGTCAAGTACAGTGATCTTAAGTGAGGTTTCCTGTTTTGTGTTTTTCTCGGAAGGTGGAGAAGAAGAGCCCTTTACATTTACCTTTTTCTCATATTGCGAAAATCATAAGATCTATATGGTTGTTTATTTGCTCAAATACCTTTCTTCAATAGATTGGTATTTGTTGTCCAGTAATAGGACATTTTTCATTCAGATACCATGAAGTGAACTAACTGATAGAATAAGCAGTTGCAGCAGCCCATGTGCTGCTTCCTATAACTGCTACTTTTTGCCTGGTTGAGAAAAGTAGACGAAACACGCTGACACCGAAACTACACATGATTATAATGGTTCAATGTCAACTAAAAACCGGTTTCAGCATCATGAAACATGTTGAAACCATTTGAATCATACTGGTTTCCACATGTAAGCATGGCTATGAACTGCGACGTGACCTCGCCATGTGTGACATACCCCAACTGCTGAGGAAGTGATGGCAGGTTATAAAGGACTGTATACTTTATATTTTAACTTCGTGGGATTATCGACTCATGGTTTTAATTGTTGTGTTGATTGCGCGTTTATTCATCTCCTTTAGCATATGTTTATAGTACATTTAGTACATAAGCACGGTGTCGCAGGTCACGGGTGTCATGAATCGCACGTGCGTAAACATTCCTTACCTCTACAAATTAAATTAACCCCGCTTATCACGCCGTCCGCTTAATGGGCGAGATTTCGACTTTTGCGCTGACTCAACTTACATTCTAGTACCAGTATTTTCTGCCTGCTTTCATTTCTTTCTGTGAACTCCATGTACGCTTACACTGAGAATGTATATATTGAGGACTTCTCTCTTGGCCCAGCCGCCGAAGTAGTCTCATTTGAAACCATTTTAATGAACTGAAGTACAAATTGACAAAAAAGCAAAGACAGCACATGCCGATTTCTCTATGAACCTGCCCATGCAGTAGAATTTCTATCTCCAACAAATTAAAAGTTCGTCTCTTGCCACAACGGCAATATCGCAGCCATTATCTTCATGCGCTTCAAATCACTATGACCAGTCATGCAAACATGCCTCTGATGAGACTGAATATGTCATGTTGTAGCCTACTGATAACAATGTCGTCCATGGGTTTTTTTCTGTTGCCACTTTGTTGGCGTGAGCTCCAACTGTCTGCGACTCCCCGGCTTCAGTATTACCAGGTCAAATTTGGCACTGAATACATGAATATATTGACTATTATTATTGTGTAGGTGGGTCCAGGGATAGGGTGGGATTCCGGATTCATTCACTCCCTTTTTCAAGGCAAACACATTGTATATAAGTTAGGTGGGGAAGGAAAGAGGGTAAGATATACTAGATACTAGATTTGAAAGAAATCACACATAAGGAAGGATGACAGAAGTACGTGACAAAAAATGTAACTTCCGGTGGGACATTCTGAGTGATCCATTTGCCTCCTACCGGGAATCCTCGTATTTAAGCCCAGGGCTTAATAGCGGAAATTATGCTCTTTAACGAGAGAACATTTGAAACGAAATTAACCAAGGGCTTCATTTTGAAATATGTACACATCTAACAAGTAACCTATTCTCAACACATTTGAATGACGCAGATGTTTTCCCAGAACACATCGAAAAGCAATAAAGAAGTTAACTTGAACAATAACCTTCAAAGAAGCCGCATTTTAAAGAAACTCAATCGGAACATGATCCACAATTACGTTATTACACTCTACAGACACAGGGTGACGATCGTAAGCTATCAAGAAGTCACAGCTTTTTTTTCAGAATATCACCCCTTTTAGGACCCCAGTGTGTGTTGTAAATGTGAAAACCCCTAACTGCACTTACGACTGCATAAATGTCAACGTCAGCAATATATTAAATAGCGTGTTCAGTAAGGGAGATCACTATAAACATTTTCTTAATTTAAGCCCATGGGCTAAAAAAAAATTTAAAAATCTCATTTTTAAGCCCATGGGCAAAAAAACAGCGGGGGGTAAATACGAGGATTCCCGGTAGTTGTGTACAGTATCCACATACAGTCAATAGCAACACACAGAACATGGCGTTCTTGTAAGTTGTAAAGTTTAGATCAACTAAAGTTGAATGTCGTAATTTCACTCTGAGCACAATGAAGTCTGAGGACTTCATAGGAGACCTTTTAAAAGTAAATTTAAAAAATCGTATTGTAAATAGGGGCCAACGAATCAGTGTTGTTTAACTAAATAAAGCGACACCACTGGACGGATCATTACCGGAATTTGATTACAGAGTTGAATAACTGGAAGCAAAGGCAGAAAATCAATTTCTCATCACCCCTTGCCAAGGTGCGTGGGAAATAATGAACTCATTTGCTATTCTAGCTCCGTGGTGACTCCAGCGGTCCAAAAGGACATCTTATCCGCCGAGAACTCTATTAGAAATTCCTGAACTTTTTTGTATTCCTTTCTAAGAAGACACAGTGAGGGGTTCGTTATCTGCTTGTGTTTGGAGCTACAGAACTAAGCGGATTAAGCAATATCGTACTTTTTCCAGTACTTGAGGTCAGTCGTGGAACTGTTTCACCCATATGCCTGGCAAATTTGGAATCGAGGATGACTCAAATAAACCTATAGGAGGCGCTCTGTGGGGCTTCCGGGGAATAGCGTGATGTCTCTTAGAATGAGTAGGGTCCAAGCCATCCAATGCTTGTTGCACAAGGTGCCTGAAATGGGGATCTTCTATATACGTTGTATTCAGTCAGTCATCCTGTAGTCTTGTCAGTGCTTGTATGGCTCGATGTGAGTGGATAACAGGAACAAACATAAAATTGTCAATAGTGTTAAAAACTAACGGGGGTTCTGTCTGAACCGTCTTACGCCACCCATATAAAACCATTTCTGACTCAATCCATGTGTTGTACAGCATGTATAATTTTTTAACTTTCTGGACGCAGATTCTAATGACCTTTTCTTAAAACCAAATGAGCTACAAAATCATTCTTGCCAATAAGCATATTTTTTTTAAACAAATCACACTCATTGTTGTTCAGTTTACTCCTTTTAATCTTTTACAGCAACGTTGACAATATGTGTCTCGTAATTTGTATGTGTTGTGTTGTTACCTATGTCTAATGTAACCATACACATTGTTAGATTGTTATTTCTCGTCTTTTAGGTTGAAAATGTGTTAGCAAAACGAATTCCTTTTTAATAAAGTAATACAGTATTATCTTATCTTTTTCTTACACTTTCCTTTCTATCGATCTCTTGTATAAGCTATATTTCCCAAAGTGTGCAATTTGTATATCACGTTGCGTTATGGCTGAAATACTGTCTTGCAACGTAAAACATCATCTCAACTCGTCTCATATCACCTAAGGGAGGCAAAAGATTTTAATAATTTGAGCATTTGAATGTGTCGGGTTCGAATCCCAAGTGGAGACTCATCTTTTGTCAAGTTGTCATGTTGCTACAAGCAGTGGTGATCTGGAGTGCTGTCTGATGACATCATCCATGACTCCTCAGTACCACCCTTAGCTCGCAGGTTTCACCGCATCAACTGAATCAGCCCCACCCCAGTAAACCCACCGTGTCCAAGATTAGTAATAAATGAAGGAACATGAAAAATACACTCAGTGACTAAGACGTTGTTTCAAAGATACGCCACAAATGGTATACCGTATAAAATGATTCAAGCTCTTTAACAATTCCCTGAATATACTATTTTCGACATGCATGAACTCAACAGTGACGTGCCTTGAATAGGAGCATCCAACGGAAAAGACACAAGGCTGTCACAGGGTCACATTCAAAAATTGCCGTGACAGTCAACACAAAAGTGAACTGCATTTGGATAAACAGGATATTCTTCACTAATGCAATTTGGATCCGCTCCTTGATGAATTTTCTGCCTCGGCAAACTCCATGAATACCTCTTGATTGAGGTGGGATGAACCCGAGTTCATTGGAGGGAAATGAAGACCAAACGAGGTTGTTGGAGAGGACTTCATTGAAATTACTCTATTTATCGAGTCCAATCAAACCAATTTTCCTTTAAAGCAGGTTTTTGTCTTTATACAAGTGACGTGAACGTTTAACCCCAACGTTAATGAAAAGAGACAAAAAGGAACAAGTCTGTATTCGTTGAAGTACTTCTGAAATTGTCATTGATTTAAGACTTACCTTTTCACAGAATCATACAATCAGACTCTCAAGTGAGCATCTGTCCAGTATATTGCAAGTGTGCATTGGGTAAAGTAATCGAAACCAAAGAACGGTGGTCTTTCAAGAATTATCAAACTACCTAGAACAATTGTTAGTTTCGACAAACCCAACAAAAACCATCCGAAGTAAAAACTCCTTAAACGCTTAATATGAGGGTCAGTTTTGTTGATTCTTTTGTTGTGTTTTTTGTCTTTTTGAGGGGGATGAGGAAAAATTAGAACAAGACACTCAAACCAAATCGTAGTTGTTGTTGACGAGGCTTAAACCACTTAAAAACTAACAGCTTTATCGGAAAACCACGATTTTAATTTGGTTTCGGTCTTGGATGGTCATCGCATACCTCTACCGCTTTTGATTTGCTGTGAACGAACTTCATTTTCTCCGAGAGCACCGACAGGTGTTTGCAGGAAAACAAAGTTTACATGTCAGTAAACCTATAACTGTCCGACAAATATAAGTTAAGCAGTTGAACCCTCCGGCTGAGTGTCTTCATTGAGGTCAAAAGACAGGTGATGGCAACTTACACTGTTTATCAGTAAGATATTCCAGTACTGTTTTGTAGTGCAGAAGGACTGACTCGCCCTGAACATTTTGTCACATCCCGTATATTGTTCAGGTGTCACAGAAAATACAGAACACTCTGGACTTGCGTATTGCAAAGAACTGTTTAGCAGGCGACAACTAAGACTTTTGAGGTTTAATGGAAACTAAGCATCTTGTTTTTATCACTGACGTCAGTTATCCTTATTTATGGTTTAGCTGACAAAGAAAGACGGGAAAGGAGATTGCTTTCCCAAACATGAAAAGAATGAACCCGAGGTTTATGTTCCTTCGATATCATTCTTGTGATTATTATACATCAACAAGTTTGTTGAATAGCATACATGTATACATACAAAGTCGAACTACGTCAGAGTCCTAGCGAGTGGCATGGTCAAATCGAGGGTCAAGGAGGAGAGTTGATTGTGGCTGTTTTCTTAAAGTGAATAAGACGGTGGTAAACGTTCTGGATCAGAGCAAAGGAACAACGTGTTCAGTAGAATCCCCACTCCCTCTTGGTGATACAACCGCTCCCTCACTATCTAACCCCACCCCATCACCCTACGTCCGCCACTAATGATTTCATTCAGAAATAATATAACATTCCTCTCTCTTTGGACTGCTTTGTGGCCTCTTACGGGTAGACGTGTGGCTACATTTGGAAGATTGATGAAAATTAACCTAACTCATTCCGAATCTGAAACGTCGACCATTAACCTATTCCCACCACCCTCTTTCATTTAAATACAGAAAGGACACTTTATACTTTTTGCCTTGTTGGCGTATAACCTCTCACCATCAACGCTTGCTGTGGTATCCCAAGCCAGTCTCTGGTTTGTTAATACCTTCCTATTTGCTTAGCTAATGCCTAACGCAGACTGGCAATTTTGAATTGCATATTTTTGGAATTTAATATTGCCGTCGAGTTGAACAGGGAAAATCTTTAGTCTGCGATAGTGCACGTCTGCAGTTTCCAGTCGCAGGCAAACAATTGCAGAAATCAAACATATTTGATTTTTAAGCGAGTCGAACTTCTCAATCTTTCATCGGTTGGTTTGTGTGCGATGCCTTGCGACTGCAATTCGGCGACATTTTTTGCTTGACCAATTAACGCACGCTAAGGCATCACGGGCGGCAAAATTGGAATGACAAAATAGATGTTCCGGTAGAACTGTGACAAGAACGCCCATCTTTGTACGTGTGATCAGATTGTTGGGTTGATTCCTGTAGGTGCACACTGGAGCCAGCAATTTCAGATTGCGCGGCTTTATTCGCTGCTGGTATCACTGTCCATCTGTATCAATAACGCTGGTGGAGCCATGTATGTTCATCAGCTGTACATGTTATGGTGGATTGTGTTACTTGCCCAATATGTATGTCTCGAACAGATACATGAACACGCACGAACGACACGTGCAACAAATCACGGAAGTAAGGTGAGCATGTCTTGTGCATCGCGCAGCGGCCACAAGTTCCAGAAGCTAAGCAACGTCAAACGCGGATTTTAGTTGGATCGGGGATCGGCTCGTGTTGTAAAGCTTCCAGGTCGCCAAAAGTTCGCCCTGCTACGCGCTGTGACACTGACGATATAAGTCATGTCCCAGTATATGAGATGAAATTTCTTTTCCACCCTCATGGGTGGTTGTCGCCAATGTGGAGAGCCAAATACCAATTTTCAGCTGGGTTGACTGGGACAAGGTGAGTGAAGTACCTTGTCCAAGAGTAAAACATGGCGCTAGTTATGTTTGAAGTCGCGACCTAACCACGAGTCACGGTCACCGCGCCTCAGAACACCTTCATCGTGAATAAGGATGCAACTGTAATGTGGGTGACGTGCCATCCCTGTCCTAAAATCATGGCCGTAGATAGCTATGGGACAGGGGGCAGTTGCACCCCCCCCCCAAGATTTTTTTCAATTATGATATTTAAACCCCCCTCTC
>JAUELE010220965.1:0-12894 GCA_031471655.1 Diodora aspera | reverse complement strand
TGGGGGTTTCGGTCAGGTCCTAGCTCATTTGCATAATTTATTCACGTTTTCCCATATTTGGACTTTGAATTTTGTTCTCCCCATAACTCAAATAATAACAAGCAGAATTTGAAGACACTTCACACATGCTATGTCCCTAAGGTGTATATATGTTTTGGGGGGATTTCGGTCAGGTCCCAGCTCATTTGCATAATTTATTCTTGTTTTTCCACATTTGGACTTTGATTTTCTTTTTCCGCCCATAACTTGACAAATAATAAACAGAATTTGACAAAACTCCACACATGATATGTTTCTAAGGTATTAATGTGCCTTTTTTGGATGTTGGTCAAGTCCTACTTCATTTGCATAATTTATTCACCTTTTCCCATATGTGGACCTAGATTTTGTTCTGCCCACAACAGACAACAGACAAAACCAACTGCACTATTCATATGGCAGCGGGGGTATCTGCGTGAGCTGTGCTCACTATTTTTCTTGTTTTTAATTTGTTTTTCAGCAATATTTTTTAATTCTGCTTAGGTAAGGTGAGGAGTGAGATCGTAATGTCGGTGTTTGGTGGCCAGTTTAGCCAAGCTATCTGTCAGTTCGTTTCCAACTATTCCAATATGGTATGGAATCCAGACAATACTTATTTGAAATCTATTATTTTTATTTTTGAATGATTCTAGGGCTTGTATAGAGCTCAATGAGTCAGTGAAAATTGCAATATTTTTATTTGTAGACATATGTGCGATTTTATCTAGCTGCTGAAGTGCTATAGTGATAGCGATGAGCTCAGCTGTAAAAATGGACTGGTGATCCTGGATTCTAGCTTTCTGTTGTATTTCAAGCTCTGGGCAGACTACAGCCGCATCGGTTTTCCCACTTTGATCTTTAGATCCTTCGGTGCATATTTTTACAAGTGGTTTGTATGTTTGGTCTTTATGTGCCAAAACTATATGTTTATCCTGGGCTGAAGGTGATCCTTTTTAAATACGATATGTAAGTTGCTTATCAACTTTAACTTCCGGGATAAAATTTGGAAGAATGACCTCTTTATATTCTTGTGGATAAATGTTTAGATTATTTTTATGTAGGTTATCATGGTTTGGTATATTAAATATTGTGCAGGTTTACAATGCGGCATTTTATCCACTTGATGTTTAAAGTTGGATATGTGATCAAGCTCATTGTTTTCTTTTCCAAAAAACAACCTTTGGAATGATAAATATACATAACATTTTGAATATACGATGAATGATGCACAAAAGATAAAGCACGGCTGTCGGTTAAATAACCTTTTGAAAATCCGTCTGTGAATATTTCACCCCGGGTTGAACTATTATGTATTCGAAGTTTCCAGCTCATCTTTAAAGTTTTATAGACCTTCGTGAACGTAGCACGTGACCACAAGGGCTATTTAATTAGGCAAACACTTTATAATGTCTGATTGACTGATTTTTGTTTGATTTATGGTACGTTTTTACGCACCGACATAATTTTGAGCTTGGGAACACGTATCCAACTTTAATAATATTTGACTCGGATATGTGTTCCCAGTAGAATTTCTGGACTATGGGATTACGTAATTTTCTAAGCATACATTTTGCAGATTCTTGTTTATAAAATTGATTGATATTAAGATCTCCCAGCTCAGCATGAAGAATTTCTGCCGGGGTGCCTGTGACGGCACCAGTGATTATTTTGTGGCACTGATAGTAGATTGTATTTAACAAGCCAAGATACGATGGGGCGGCTTTGTCCCATGCTTGGATGCCATTTCTAAGTTTAGATTGAACTAAGGATTTGTAAATGTTGAATAGGGGTTGTTTATTTGGTCCACAAATAGCGTTGGTAGAATTCTAAGCAAACTAATATCTCACTTACATTGATTTATAAGATATAGTATATGCGATTTCCAGTATAAATATGATCCAATATGACTCCAAGGAACTTTAATGTGGAAATTTGTTTATGTGCCTTATCTCGGAATTTCCAAATGAGTTTGGTTAATTTTTTGCTTGGGTTGGAAACAATCACGAAATTAGTCTTGGGAATGGACACAATAGATCCCCATGCGGAGGTCCATTTCAGAACTAAATCTAGCGCATGCTGGATTTTGTGTTGCAAGATTTGTAGTCCAGAGAGCAAACTGGGACGTTTTGATGTCATTTTTAAAGGCATTAACCAGATCATCGGCCATAATATTGAAAAATGTTAGAGAAATAATGCTTCCCTGAAGGATGCCGTTATCAATGTTAAGCATTGTTGAGTTTTCTCCTTGATGGCAGACGGAAATTGTTCGGTCTTTTAAAAAGGACATGATGAAGTGAAACATATTTCCAGGAATGACCTTTTTTCAATTTTGGAAGGACTCCTGTAGGCCAGACCATGTCAAAGGCCTTAGAGAAGTCCGGAAATACAGCTAGAGTGTTTATGATTTTTTATCTTTCCTTTAGCTATATCATTTTGTAATTTAATTAAATTATCTATAGTAGACCTTCCCTTTCGAAAGCCAGATTGTTGGTTATTAAATATGGGACTGGATTACAAAAAATGGACAAGTCTGTTATTGGTAATTATTTCTTATGTTTTGCACAAATTTGATGTGAGTGAAATAGAACAAAACCCGGAAGGTTGGCTGGTATCCTTTGCGGGTTTCGGTATTGGGATGACCAGACTTCAGTTGGGAGGAATGGAACCTGTTTCCCAAACCAGATCAAATATTTTTGTCATAAGCTTTAATAAATTAGTAGGTAGATGTTGAAACATAGTATAACTAGTCTGGTCCATGCTTGTGGCAGTGCCTTTTTACTGTTTATGGCCGATTTGACTTCTTGGATAGTTATTCCTTTATTATAAATTAAATGATTTTGCGGCAATTCCTTTTGGCAGGTTGGCAGTTTAGGTTTCATATTTTTGAGTAATCCAGATCAAATGGCGTTAACTATGATCTTGTCTAAAGGTTTAAGTCGTACAGACAAGCTGTTATGAACACACACGAAAACGCATTGAAGATGTTAAGGGTTAAAAGTCGGCTTATTTTACGTCGCTTTTTGCCTCCCGAAGGATGTTTCGATTGCTCGTTGGCGTCACCGTTGACCAGTATTGGTCTATTTTATCATACGTTGGCGTCACCGTTGACCAGTATTGGTCTATTTTATCATACGTTGGCATCAGAGGCATATGTGTCCAGCTGTTGCACCAAATCCATAACATAATTAAATCAGAACGCCAGTTTGCAAGAATAGAGATAATTAAATCCAAAATATACATAAACGTAGTCTGTTTATGGTTGAAATAACGATCTAGGGCTTAGTCGATATTTCACCTACACCACGTGGTGGTGCATGCTTTTCCCCAAGCGAAGTCGGTGCAATGTTCCAATCTACTTCACAAAGGAAGTGCGCGAAACATGCATACCTGGAGTTTGTTATCTAAAAATATAAACGAAATAAAACCTCTGAGAACAATATAGATAATGCCCGACACATACAAGAGAAATCTGGTGATAACGTTTTTCATTCGTGCCCTTTTGCAAGTATCACCGTGTTTGATCATTTTTGGCACGAATGAAATATTTCTTCCCGTGTGTGGTATTTCGTAGCATTTTGCTTAAAGCACTTTGTTTTTGTTTGCGACATATGGGAAGGAATATTTCATTCGTAGCATTTTGCTCAGAGCAAAATTATCAAACACGGTTGATACGGTCGAAAAAGTGCAAGAATGAAAAAAGTCTTACGTAACTTTGCCACACATAAAATAAAGTGCCCAAGTGGCACGAATAATTTTTTTTCAGCAGATTTCGCCTGTGTGTGGCGGGTATACATGTAATCGGTCCATGTGGTATATCAAACTATAATACATTCATATGCCACTGGAAGATACAGATTTCAAGAACTTCTACAAAAAGAACCTTTCTATGCCAATAGGAGAAGTATTCTTACTGAGGTTTTTTTCACAAGCCAATGCATGTGTTCAATGTCACTATCATGACCAACCTTTAATAGAGAACAGGGTCTGTAGTCCGTCCAGGGTCGACCTGACAAGGGTTGGACATACCAGGAACCATCCTCCATACACGTTTTGAGTGCAAATGCTATGAAAAATGCAAAAACGGTCAGTCTTATATAAATACAATAATAGAATCTTAAATTAGGCCACTTAAAGACAATAACTATACTGCCGGGCAAAAGAAACTTTACCAAATGATTTCAGTTATTTTCTTTTACGTCTTTCTGTCATAGCTGATCAAAAGGATGCTAGGATTTCAACGGGTTTAATTTGATTGACATCATATCGATGATAAAACTTCCTAATCTTGAAGGGATATCTCTTGCATATCCAACGCAATTATGAATTTATTCAGTAGTCTCTCGACATCTTGATATCGTTTCTTTTGCCCGGCAGTGTAGTTGTCATAACTGTTTTCTAATTTCACTGGGGATGGAGGAAGGGTTTTGTTTTTACATTTTTATTTTATTTGAGTATTTATTTATTGACCAATGGTCATTCAGCAAGGCATTTCCTGCTGTGTTGAAGCTAAACCATAACTTTTGAGTCTTGTTACAGCTGGTATCTGACATCATGATAAACAGCAGAGCTGACTTGTTTAAAGTGAGCTTAACATACTAACACTAAAGTGGATTTGAAAAAGAATTCAAAAAAAATCTCGTTTTAACAGTGCTTAAAAATAATAAAAATCGTAGGGGTGGCGAATATTTTATGGGCAAGCGTGTGATGGGAAACGAGTTATTTTCTTTCAGATTTACAACATAAACATCTTATTTGGGGGATATGATTTTTGGCCGTCCGGTCGTCGACTCCGTGCGCCGATAATGAAAACACACAAGACATGACATTCATTCATACCAGCTAGTATTTACTTTTATAACCAAACCGTTTAGCTTCCGGAGAGTGGCGTGGGCCTCAGTAGCCCAATGCTTGTCGTACAAGGCGACTAAAATCGGGATCTTTTGCTTTCACTTTCCTTTCTATCGATCCCTTTTATGAATTGTCTTATCGCTCGACGGGCACCTTGCACATCACGTTGCGTTATGGTGGAAATATTGTCCTTGCAGCGTAAACAATCATTTCAACAACAACAACAACTTTTAAAACCAACTTCATTCTTAACTGTTTTCTCTTATGCAAGTGTCATCTGTCATCTTATATTTTATAGTAATATTTAATATTGTTATACTTATAATGTATTCTCATGTATATTCTCACCTCAGTCCCTGTTCGTGCTTGTTTTTGTATCTTTATTCGTGTTCTTTGTTTACTTTACTTATGGCGAGATCTTACATATACTTTGTAACCCCAATTTTTTTCGAGATATCTTATCTGATCTTAATACAACTAAATACCGAGACATTGTGTTATGCCGTTACGATTATTTTCACGATTGAACTACTACCATAACTGAATACAGCACCCCCCCCCCCCAACACTGAAATTGGGCAAAGAGTAGGTTTGGGGTAATGGACTAGTTCGCTGGTATCTGTCTAGGGTCTAGGTGGACACTCTAGCATAGCTCTACTAGCTATAACAAATTTCATGGTGGAGGGGGGTCTCAAAGACCCTATGAAGACGCTTACTGTCCCTGCAACCCCTAACAGATCGGGGGCTGCCAATTCAACCATCTTTCAACAAAACCGGATTTTCTCTATTTAGCCCTAAACGTCTAGCGACATTTACATGTCCATATCTTTACTTGAGAGTAGATAACCATTCAGTTATTACCAGGCAAAGACAGACCAAGACGCAATACCAAGAATAATTACTTGATTTTTCGCTCGTAGTAACCAATAGAATTCCTGTTTACGAGAACCATCCAGTGAAACATTTCATGAAACTGACTGCATGTATATAATTAAGATGTTATTAATGACCAGTGAGATAAGGTTTGACATTTTCTCAAGTTTCAATTACTATTCGCAAGAAATAGTATTGCAACAAACCTTCTGGGTTAAATCCGGATTGCATCTTGACCGGGCAAGGTTTGTACACCACGCTTCCCGCCAACGCGTAGTCAAAGCAGTGCCAGCCATCAAATGTCCCATTGCAATACAGCCGACCTAAAACATAAAAAGAATCCATCATAATATAATTATGAACATGTTCCAGAGTGTGAGGGGTCTTGTCGGTATGACAGAAACCCACAAGGATACCGCATGGAGTTACTCTTGAAAGATCACGAATTGAAAATGTAGAAATCATGAAGTCTTCACATTAAATCTGTCGGAGGACGCGCAAATACTTATGTTGGTAGTTTATGGAGTTTATTAAGGAACACCTTTCGGACGACATGACCCTTAGTCAGGTTTGGCCGCACGAGTCTTTAGCGTGTTCTGCGAAAGATGACAGTGGGGACCACATAACGTCTACGTAAAACAGACCAACATAACTTCTCTGTTGTCGATAAAACAATATAACCAAATGGTCGTGATAGTGCTAGAATCCGTGTACTGTCACATTTAAATGATACTTTCCCAGTTAACAGACTTGAGCGAATGATGGTTAGTAACAGCTTTACATACATTTAGGAGTACAGGGTTGTGAGTCTCTTTATCAACGCCTGCATTCAACATATTTAAATAATGTACTCAAATCGTTGTACATTGGCTCTTATTGTAAACCACCCATGACATATTCCAGTACATGTACTAGTGCACGAAAACTGTCCACATACTTACGGTTAGCAATTATTTTACATTATCGGATACAAGTTTCTGATATTTAAACTCAAAGGCGAATAATAATCCAAAAAATATATTTTGGTGACCTGACCGACCCCAGTCCAGAGTCGCCGCTCCTATTTTTTTTGTGAGCCTATGCTGAATACAATTCATTTCGTAACAAACATACAAAGACCAATGTGTAATTTTTAGTATTTTTGTTCCCACGTTACAACACACACTGCACCAAAAGTTCATGAAATCCCGGTGAACGTCGGAAAGTACCCAACAATTGGTACTCCCCCCACCCCCCCCCCCCCCACCAATAAACTAAATAACTAAAAATATATAAACCAGACCCTAATTTGATATCTCATGTTATAGGAAACGTACATTTGTGTTAATTTTGGTCTTATTCTCATTGTCATAAACACTTTATACGTACATAGTCATCATCTCGGTAACCATAATTATTGACTTTCCGGCCTTTATCCACACGACAATGAGATGACGATTATGAACACAGCTGACCACGGTCAACCTACATCAGAACATTCACGAAACCTGATCTATCCTAATTTGATATCTTTAAGCTGATGAGAGGACACGATTAAAACATGGGTGATTAATGGAAGACATCTGGAGAACGTTATACTAGTTTGCAATTCCTTTCAAGCACTAGTATCAAAAATGTTCATTGAGGAGACAGAGGAGTGGTATGGCTGTTGTGTATCGACGCCTAAAACCAGATCTGCATTCTCATTTACATACTTCAAGTTGGATAAGTGTTCCAGAGCACGAAATATGTTTTATACATTCTGTGTTAAATATTTAATATAAATTGTTGAACAGACATTTCAAAAGTGTTTGTCCAGTTACATAATGATGTATCCCAAATCTCTGGCAGAGAAAAATGAATTCATTTTGTACTTCGCACAAACTCCTCACTGTGCTTAGTGCTTCCTACTCCTCAAGTTTATACATTAACCGTCGATGTAAAGAGATTAATAACTAGTTGGATAAAATCAGTGACAGGTCGCATCGTTGTGCCGAATGTAGGTCGAATGTCTTGATACTAATCTGTACAAGAAGATTATCACAAAGTTTGCGAATGATAATATATGACCTGAGGTGGACAATGAAAGAATGACAATTGAAATACATTTTAAGGTAAGAAACATAAAAATAAAATATAATAAAATAGAAATGTTACAAAAATATTTTATGTAGTGATCGTCATATGTTCATATTTCAATGCATATTAATTTATCGTTTCCAATATTGTTTATAGAAAAGAAATACCTTGATTTGGCCCACCTATCCAACTTTAATAATCACCAATCAACGTTATCGATGTTTCCCTTCATCACAACCATGAACCATTACAATAATTGCTGTTCATTGTCTCGATTTTCCTGCCATGATACATGTATTAGCCATCTTGGCGTAGAATGTACTTTACCTTCTATCCACTTTATTGATTCCAAAACGAGCTTTCAAATGAACTCAGCGTGACTCCAAATGGTGCTTATTGTTTTACAAGTGAACTCTTGGAACATTCCACGGCCTCCAAACGAACTTTATGACCCCGTATGTGGCACGAGTAAAACGCTGGTCGTATATCAATGCTCCATAAAGACGTCAAACGCCGGCCGCCTACCGTTACGTTGGGTGTATTTGACGTAACGCAGCAGTGGTTTGTTTATCCAGGGAGTCTCAACATAAACCTTGCTGGCGAGGCGCTGCTATTAACAGTAGTAACAGTAGTAAATGCCATTAAGTGACTTCTCCATTTATTGAGACTTCCTGGTTAAACGTAAACGCATTGCGTGCTAAGTTCCACACTATGTTAACCCTCGTTTACCTTACGTTGTTTTTTTTTTACTACGATACATTACGTTACATTAACGTAGACTTTGGATCATATTGATATTTTTTCCAAGGATATGTACGAATACTTAACGTTATGTAACGTTACGTAGAATTACTTAACGTAGCGTACTTTGTCGCAGCATGGACATTGAAACGTAGGAACACGCGGAGAAACGCAGACATTGCGCATGCACATTTTCCCCTTTTTGAGCTGCGGAAAGAGACACGAATGATTATCCCCGCCGAGAGAACCCTAAGGAGACGTAGGAAAACGTAGACGTGTGTAGGAAGTGCAAACGTAGACTCACAGAACGCAGAGCTACCCACGTGAACGTACGTAACGGAACCAAACGTATCGGAAATACTTGAATAATCGCCCGGTCAACAAGCACCTCGGAAAAAAACCCGCCTGTCTTGCATAAACGCCTGCCTTCATTAAACGCCGGACAAAAGCAACACTGATCATCACTGAATTTGATACAGTAAGGTTAGATATCTGAAATGTTTCAAACTCCTCACTAAAACGATTAAACCCCTGCTTTAAATATGTGCCTTCCTTGAATAAACGACTGTTCATAAAACCTTTTAAAAGCAGTAAACTTGCGGCGTGTATTTAAAGATGTACGGCACGTTAAAGGGACATGATCAATGATGCAGGTACGCCAATCTGTATTCAGAGCTTGTCTTTCTCTTTGTCTAGTAATATAATACCGTGCTGTATTTTCTCCGATTTTTTACGAAAAGATGTCTCACTAAAATATAATTGAGGCAAAAAAGAAAAGGGATTTTCCGTCTTCGTCTAACGCTAACAACAGATTACGCATTGAATTTGGAGGAATGAAAGCACATATGAAACTGGCTAAAACGGCGATACGCCATAACGGTGACATGCGATTGAACGAAACGGTCACAATTAGACGAAACGGGGATGGATATTTAGTCGAAACGGTGACACTTTTTGGACACAACGATGACACCAGAAGATATATGTATCAATCGATCATTACACTGAATTATCCGTAGATTGTCGCCAAGCTTGGCGTGTCACGGTTTTGGCTTGTCAGCGTTGTGGCTATAACCCATAAAACGATGACGTCTCCAAAATGAGGAACATTTAGAATTTATTCTTGAATTCGAGTAAGTAAACGTTTCGGCGAATAAAATGTAGTTAACCGACGTTTATTTTAATTAGGATAACGCCGTTACTTAAATGATATATCGTTGTTGTATTCAGACCGATTTGAACGTGTTTTCAGTTTTTGTTCGGTATTGGAGATGTCCCTTTAAAACGTATAGTAGTTGTTTGGCATCGTCGCTTTAATTGGCAACACAATAATAGATGTGTATTAAACATGCGCAGACCAAAGTGGCTCGTTACAAAGTGGACGCAAGGCTCGTGCATCGAAAATAGCTGCAACAGAGTACGGACATTCGTACTGACCTCGTGGCGCATAGCAAGAATCATTGACTCCAGGGGCTGTTTTAAGCCGATTGGAACCATTGCGCCCAACTGGGGCCTGCGCCTTAAGGGGCGACGGCACTTCGGCCTCTTTCCTTTTTAACATGGCTTCTGTTTGCTTTCAGCTGCCAATTGGGCCTTATCCGACTTCCTGACTTTAAATGGTGACCATAATGCATTGTCGTGATGGGGTATGGCTCATATCCCATCACGAAAATACATTATGGTCACCAATTAGAACAAAAACTTTCGAACTACATTGGGCCCCACCAAAGTAGCTCCAACTGGGACCCGTGGATCCCAACCCGGTCCTGATTAGTGCAATGTATTGATTTCAATGTCAACTTAGTTTATGTCTTTTTAAACGCTTGCTTCCCTAGACATGCATTCCTCGTTCTGAAAGCAGGACTGCTGTGGTCGTGCTCCAACATATCGACCAGTCAATACACGGTCTCCTTCTGAAACCCTCATAATTAATATCCTCAATATCACTCGTCCCTTGGGCAATACACTACGTTATAAGTGCCACTCAGGTTTGTTATCTTCTCTCATGACAAGCTGTTAACCATTCTCCATTCTGAAGCATCCATCGGATTTCGTTATCAAGTGCACGTATTGAGATGCAATGACTGAGAATGGTTTAAATCTATGATAAATTGGTCATTAAACGCTGCCGTGTTTCGTTATGGAAATTGGAAATAAAAACAGACATTAATTTTTTGAAAACTCATTATTGATAAAAAAAAAAAAATTGTTATTCGCACCGAAATTGACAAGAATGCTTCATTGTAAGTTTTTTCTGGTATGTCAACACAAAATGATGGACATTACACGTACGTCGAATCCAATGGATCAAATCGAATTTAATCTCTCTCTCGACCCCTCTCTCGACCTCTCTCGTTGGACTAGATTTACCAACTCTCCGGCGTTTGCACCGATACTGAGCCTAGTTTTCGCAATAGGTTCAAGTCGCCACGGAGACTTGATTTGCGTGACTTCATTGTTGTTTAAATTGACGGCCTCGTACCATTCAAGATTGCAGAAACTGAATATTTAGCATGACACTGATAAAAAATCTGTATCTAAACCTCAATCTTTTCAAATAATCGTTTTGAAGACCTTCAGACGGAGGTTGGCTGTTTATAACACCTAACGACATCCTTAATCACAGTCTGAACTCGTGACGCCGGAAAACACCGAGCATTTGCGAAGTACAGGGAAATCCAGACAACCGTTACATGCCATAACATTACACGTTTCATACAATAAAAATAATACTATTTAAATGTGTGTAGAGTAATTCATTTATTGATTTAATAATGCAATTTTCTAGTAGTTTATCATTCTTAAATGTTATCTGAAAGATGGGATGTGCAATTTGCACATTTGAAACATTGGATTTGACACTTAATGTATCTATGAGGTTAGTTGTACGAATATAATCAAATCAACTGTTTGCATATCACACATAGCTACATTGCCATATACTGCTGACATTATTAGTTTCGTACTTCTGCAATCGATTTTTTACAACGCTTGAAAAACATGCCTGTCTATGGGTGCATCCAATCAAGTCTTAAAAAGCAAACTTGTCCAAATGCTACACACCTAAGATCGAAAATTGACATACTAGTATAATTTTGAAAATAGATAAACTGACATTCACAAGAAAGTATACCGCAACGTTTTTTTTGGTCAAAACCAAATTACCACTTATACTGTTTGTAAACGATCCTGTTGACATCTGATGGTGATTATCGTGTATATCAGTTTCTACATCTCGTCATATGATAATATTTCTGAGTAATAAAAAGGTTTTCATTACCTTTTGCTTTTGTCTTTTTAATCAATCCCACAAAACTAATCAGTATACTTTTCTTTGATCATCAGTTTAGTTGCCGACAACTGAGAAGAAAATAATTGAATTGCATGAGTCAAGAGTGAAAGTTAAATAGAATGCAGAGACGTATGCAATGTTTATGTTTTCATTTCAAAATTATGAAATGTATCATGATTATTCCAATGAACAGTAATCCGGGCCGTTTGTATATATTTAATATTCCTATAATTACATTAAAAATCAAACCATCCGTGAATTAAAGTATCTAAAAATATATTCTGTGAAAAAATACACTGTCTCATGTCATGAGTTAAAAGAATAGTTTCCCAGAGACAATCCAGTCTAAAACATAAATGATCGCTTCCGTAGCTTCATGTGACAGAAGTATATGTGTACCTACAATTCTGTCAAAACTATGGTAAATTATTGATGCCTGACGGAGTCATCCGGGATCACAACGGCGATGAAGATAATAGACACTAATTAAGAGACGCGTAATGAGACAGTATTGCTTTTATATCTGACAGACCGACAGGACGTCGTTATTAAGCACAATTTGTGTGTCCTTAATCGTTAATCAATAGATATAGACAAGGTTTCATCGGAAAATAATACGATGATGAATTAATGACATTTTGACTAGGGCACGGCAAGTGCGTGTTTGTGGGTGCGTGTTTTTGCTGCTGATAACAAAATATGTTTAGTGCATTCTGTGGTCAGTGAATTATAACATACATGCAAACTGTAAATAAGGCATTCGGTGTTCCACATAATATTTTAAACCATTGAATTTTAACGCTCCACAGTTGAAGCTTACCTGAATAATGACATTTTGACTAGGGCAAAGCAAGTCGGACACGTGTTTCCGAGAACGAAATATGTTTGGTGTGTTCTGTGTTAAATACAATATAACACACTGTAAACTAGACATTCAGTGCTTTAGATAATAATAATAATAATAATATTGAAGATTTGTAAGGCGCCTACATTCCAGCCACTAGTGTTAATGTGTTAAGCTGTTGGGGTTTTACGCTCCAACGTTATCTTGTAGGGGAGACGGG
>JAUELE010220954.1:0-10354 GCA_031471655.1 Diodora aspera | reverse complement strand
CGGGGGGGGCAGAGTGAGGGGTAGAGCCGGAGAGGGGGCTGTAACCTCCCCCCCCCCTCTCGTACGAAGAAAATGTTTTATTTTACCAACAAAATAAACCGATTTCCTGGCATCTTTCATTATTATATCATAATTGAAAAAATTCTTGGGGGGGGGGGGGCTGCCCCATAGCTATCTACGGTCATGCACATACACCTGTTTTGATAATGAACTCGTCCATTGGGCTTAATCCTTTCCCTTAGCTGTACCCACTGAGCTGAATTACCTGGATGCTATTTCCCGATTTGTGAAAGCAGGATACCTAAACAATAAGAAGGTTAGACTATTAGGTAGTCCTGAAAATAATTAATTATATTTTTCCCTGTATTTTTTTTCAAGAAACTTGCTTCTTTAATCCACATCATATTTCGTGTGGAATAAGCCACTTGTTGCTGGCAGGACAATACAAAGTTGTGAGAAATTCTATACAACCAATGTTATATAAAAGGTATGTCTTAACCGTGTTCTCTTGAAGTACAACCAAGGGGGTAATACACCGTTAATGGTTGCACAATGAGACTGCCTGGCACATGGGGTGATAACTTTTTTGAGTTTTACATATTTCGCGTTTCACCACGACTGGATTTCCAGACTTACTGCTTATTTACTTAAATATGTTGTTTTATTATTATTATTAAATCTTCGGGGAAAGTAAAAGTTCATCACGTGACGTCCCAGCTGGTTTCCCAGCATCCCGCCTTGACATAAACTCTCTGATACGAAGCGACTGATACAGATCGACCGACTTAAGCCGGTGATTGGACGTGATGTTGTGTTTTAAGGTTATGGCTGTGTACTTTTAATTTTTCATGATCGCCTTTTGTACTTTTGTGGAAGAGAGAGAGAAAGGAATCACTTTAATATCCAGTCGTGGGACGTACTATATAGAATTGACATTCTTAGTATGTTCGATGTGATTTTCCGCGTGAAGGATAAACACATATTGTTGATATTGCAAAACGGCGCCCTTCTTGAAAGCAGAATAAACCCCTCTCTCTCTCTTTTGTTCAGTCACTTTCTGACACACACACTCTGTCTGTCTGTCTGTCTGTCTCTTTCTCTCTCTCATCATCCCTCTCTTTTGTTCAGTCACTTTCTGACACTCCTCCCCCCCTCTCTCTCTCTCTCTCTAATGCACAGGTCAGCTGACTTTTCTCCAGCCCGGAGATGACAGGCCCATCTGAAACTCTTTCTCTCTCCCCCTCCCTTTCTATTTCTTTCTGTCTTTCTCACCCTTTCGCTCTTTCATTTTCTCTCCCTTTCTCCACTCTCTCTTCTTCTCTATTTCTCTCTTTCGTTCTCCTTGTCTCTCATGGTGTATTTCGGTCCAATAAGGCCACCGGCTAGAAACGCATTTTGGAGCTATTGCACAAGTCACTGTACCACATCTACTGTACATTTACTTTTTACACGTTGTAGAAAAAAGTATTAAGAAACCGCTTTTCATGACAAGCCCACCTGGAACTATCTGTCATTCTTTCTTTTGTTCCCGTCCCTTTCTATTTCTCTCTCTCTTTCTCTATCTTTCAATCCCTGGAACTCTCTAGCTCTCTCTCCTCCTCCCTTTCTATTTCTCTCTCTTTCTCTCTATATTTCAAGCCCGATTTCTCTCTCTACCCCTTTCTCTCTGTCTTTCCCCTTTCCTCTCTATTTTTCTCTCTCTCACTCCCTCAATCTAAGGTCAGCTGAAAAGGAAAGCCAATATTGTTCGTATGAGACTGACAAATCGTTGAAAGTGACGTGAAAAAGGATAACCCACCTCTCTCTCTTTCTGTGCTGTTGTGATTTACCATGAAAGCTGTTTGTATATTGAACTGCTAGGCAGACCTTAAGACGAGGCTTTGAAAGTGTTCAATGGTATCATAGAATCGCAAAATAAATAGGAAGTTTCATCCATACTCAAGATCAAGATTAGGAAAGTTTGACGTCATCACAGGTCATACAGAATGCAACAGTTCTCGTCTTCAGTAGGGGCGAGGGATGGCGCAGTGGTCAGCGCGTCGGCCCAGCAATCTGCCAGCCTTGGTGGCTCTGGTTTGAGTCCCGCCCGGGCACCTCTCTTTCAGCCCGGAGAGGCAGGAGCCCCGAAACCGACGTGATGTTGGCGATGCCGTGGTGATGTGATTGAAAGATTGCCGAAAACCATATAAAACCACGAAACCCTCATACTCTTCTTCAGTAACATCTTCTGAAAGCTGCTCTGGAGAATCGAGCGCTACACGTAACGCATTTATCTTGTCCATAGCTACGAACTCTGAAAAGCTCTGGAAAACATTTCACGTGAACCAGTTCTGAATACCAAAAGAGATTCCTTCACTCTTGCAACATCAGTGTAAATTTCCCCTATTCAAACGGCCTATTCAAACTTGGAAGGATCTAAATGTCAAGTCAAGGGTCTCCCTTTAATCGCATCTCTGCGCTCTTCTGTGCGCATGTCACGTGACGGAAGTAGCTGTCAGCGCCCTCTTGTGGCAACATTCAAACCAGAGGAAGTATACAAAAGACGGCGATGTAGCCCGGGCCAACTGCAGATGAGCAGTGAAACGAGTTAATTGGGGGGACTTTAAAGGAGTCCGGATCGATTCTTAGACGTAGCGATAGCCAAACTAAAGAGCTTAATGAATTATCACGTGACTGATCCGACATTGATAACATAATTGGACGCATCTACAGCTTTATCGGATTCTATACAAGATGTTCAGCAGTGAATAGTATCGAAGGAAGAATTCTACATTTTCTATAAGCAATCGAGGCCGAGTTAATGAGGCTTTGTTAACAGATAATATCATCATTTGGTAAATAGTCATCTTGCCATGCTTTCAATTCCTCTGATTGGTAATTCTTATAAATTGTATGCAATGCATTGAACGTCAAGGATGCTTCCAGACTTTTTGTCTTCCGAGGATTCCAGCTGGATGACGTTTCCCAGACTTTGAGAAAGCTTTGGTTTTGAGGTCATGTTGGGAGAGCTCTAAAGGTCTTTGTAAATGACGAGTGTATGATCCTAAGGGAGTTGAGAATGGTTAACTCTCTCAATCACGAGGTGGATACGCTTTGACGTACATCAGGCAGTGACGTTGGGACTTTTGATTTGATGTATTTCTCAACATAGTTAACATCAAGCATATCATGCGAGTTACTAAACACATCAAAAGAAATAAACAAAAAGGATTGAAATGAGTCAAATACTATAAAGTTGTTTGTTCTTAATACACATAATTATAAGACTTAATGCCGAACAGCCAATGTGAAAAGCGTGTGAGTTGGTCTCGTGCAACGCTACGTCTAGCCCGGAGAGTAGTTGGATGGGTGATCGGCTGGCGTTGGAGGTCTTGCAGGCCTTCAAGGGTTCGCCCCTGCCTCATACTGAGACACTTACCTCCTCACCTTGTGCAAGTGGCTTTGCTCGTAAATTACTTCAGTCCACGCAGCTTAAATTGGGTACCCGGTCGGAAGATGATTGTAATATGAAAGCTAACCCTACAGCGCCCAGCTCCTTGGGGAGTTGTCACATATACCAGACTCATTCGACAGTCGATTGTATCTAATTATTATTATTATTATTATTATTATTGTTGTTGTTGTTGTTGCTCCTCCTCCGCTTCCCCTTCTTCTACTCTTCCTCTACATCCCCCCTCCTTTCATCCCTGCATCATTACACACAGACTACACTGCAACATACACAGAATACCCTCCACATAGATGCTTATAATTTAAACCAAAACTATCTCCATCAACCAGATCATCATGCGGATACCGCAGTTTACACATCTAATCCTCAGTTGTATAAAGGGTACCAAGTAGGACAATCTCAAACAATCAATATTTCTCCCAATGCCGCAGACGGAAATGAATGCATTATAATTCCGCATCCATAAACCCATGCAATCACGTCGCTCCATTAATACGATCCGGCAAAAGTCCGGAGCATAAAGCCATCAGATTGGACCAAGTTGAGATAGGTTTGAATAAGATCCTGAAGCCACAAAGCCCTCATAATTTGGACACGAGTTCTGACAATGCTTGGACGGGAGATATTGTCGCGTAGTCCAAGCCCGGAATCTGCCAACACAAAGGTCTGGCAAGAGAGAAGTGTTGGAAAAAGAACCGGGTAAGACGACCAGCAATTATAATCGCACCTTGTCTGAAACAGGGCGAGCGTCGGAGTATCTGCGAAGCAGCGTGCAAAGACATCTTTTGTTGCCGGACTGAAAAACGACGCTGAGTCAAGGAAATGAAATTTCAGCGTATAAAACCTGGAATTGAAGCTCTATAGAAAAGAAGTGAAAAGCTTATTGTTTACCGTGAATGTCCGTAGAAGGGCCTCAGCTGTGGCCGCACTGGATCTAATGCTAGTATTTCCATACTTTCATTTGCTATTGCAGCGAAATTAATTCGGCACAGCAAGTGGAAAAAGCTCTTAACAACCAGTGCGTTCGTGAATAGCTTCCAAAGCGGGCCTGCCTTCACAAATTTGTTTTTGAAAAGACTCTTCAAGCAGTAGCGACCGACTTTGCTTTTGGAGAGGCAATGGGAATGAATTGCCGCCATATTCTCTCAGACATGTCTTTGACAACTTCTCGCACAAGAGCAAAAGGAATTCACAGCACAAAAGTTCGTTAAGGGCCAAAGAAAACTCCTTAGAACTTTCCACTTTTTCACACAATTAATCGGAAAGCGATTTCAATGGTAGCGAAGCCATTTTGCCGCCTGGGTGGGAAGTTTCTTTGTGGTGCCTGGAACCATTTTGGTTAGTAAAAGAATTTATTGTTCCTGGTCATTGAAATCCAGGCGACTTTGCAGGAAATGAGGTCGGTGGTATTGAAACATTTTACCTCGAACTCCTAGCTTTGTACAACCAAGGAAGGCATCGTCTTGAAAAATAGACGATTTAACTGGATTCTGTATCAGAGTGTATACAACGCACGACTACGGAGAGCTGTAGGGGCCATATTTGAAAGAGCGTATGTATCATCACTGAACGTGACAAAACTGTTATCGACATGCATATCAAACCGTCATGATAGCAGTGTAGCTTAAAAGGCCATACACAGTGTGGGGTCTGGACTAAAACCAGTTTATGAAATATTCAGTTATATGTTTTCCTTCAGTACATTTAAGGCTCAGAACCGCCAAGTTGAACACAAGTTTATAAACATTTCTCAATACAAATAACCACAACCACAAAAGCTCCATTATTATTATCATTATTATTATTTTGATAATAATTATTACTACTACTACTACTTCTACTAGTAATTATGTGTTCAGAAATAGTAAACCCTGTTTTTGTTAGCTGTAGCTGATTTCACCACATCAACTCAATTTTCCAAAGATGATTAATAAAGGTAACCTGCGGCGCTTGGTGTACAATGTTACAGACAGACAGACAGACAGAGTTTATTCAGTAAAGGAGGCCACATGGTCTATAGAACATTTCATCTGGTACAATGTTACGAACTCTACTGAGAACACTCTCTTTAAACATTTGTGAAAATAAGTAAACCTTGTTTGTATTCGTGAATGTTTTGGAACCTTGTCAAGTGTCTCGGCATGTCACCCCTGCTTCGTGTAAATATTGATTTAACACCTGACTGAACCGCCCGCCCCTATTCCACGCATGAGTGATCAGCACGTGCCATGGCCACAGCGTTATAATGGAGCCCGTATTCAAGGAGCGATTTTTGTTGGATGAAATAGGGCAAACCTGAACCGAGTCATGTGATGCTTTGGAAGATATGTTGTTATTCTGACATACTTCACTTTAGAGGTGGATATAGGTGCTCCCGAATGTTAAATAGGTCCGGGGCTATCTGAGTGAAATAAATAACATAAACTATAAATCATGCATTTTAAAAAAGTATTAAATAACGCCGTATTCCCTTAGTTCCAGCAGATATAGACGGATTTATTTTCTATTTTCAAATAACCAGCCGCATTCTGAACCTTTCTCTGAGGGCTTACCGAAGAATGTTCCTTTAATTTCTGACTGCTTTCCGAATATGAACAGTGTGCATTTATTTCTGAATGCTTACGAATATGAAGGCAAAAAGGGGCAGCATTTCGGGCTATTGGAGCTATTGGAGTTGAAGAACACGATAAATATATTTCTTTATAAGAATATATGATATTATAATATGGCACTGAAATCTCTCACTTTTTAAAGTGGATATACGGAGCAAAAGTTAAAGAAACAATGAAGTGAGCTGATTGGTTGGTTTCAAACGCATTCGGTACCTTACTTTCGCTTGTTCCCGTGGCAATCGTGGCTACTCGTCTCTTTCCGTGACCTATCAGAGGACCCGTATGCCCCTCGAGACCGGACATGCGGGAAATTTACACATGGCGGCCGAGTGACAATCGGAATTAGCAGGGTCCGATTTCGTATAGGCTTTTACGGAATAATCCGAGTGATATCGAGCGAACTCGTGGCGTACGTTTGGAAGTGATACGACCAAATAGTTCCATCCGAAAACAAAAAATGTATTTTTGTCAGCTGGTATATTTATAACACAAATGCACTGATGTGTTACATCTGTAACTGTTGAATGTTTTGAACATACATAATATAGGTTCATTGAATACTATAACAGTTAAATATGAAGGTGCGTATTAACTCACGTGAACGCCCTAAACTACAACAATTCAGAGGTATCTTTCCTTGAAAGTAGTACGCAAACTAGACTGGGACCGGTCTTATCAAAATGGCGACGAGAGGCATACGAGTCCTCTGAACGGTCACGGAAAGATACGAATAGCTACGAATGGTTCCCATGGATAAAGATCAGCATTGTGAGCATGGCTGTGATTGGACACAGGAGACAATTGATTTCATTGGTCGGCCCTTTTCGTTCCCTTTCAGAATAGTTGTATATTGTACTTAAATTGCTAACAAGTATGTTGGTATTGATATAGATATAACAAGGCATAGTAATAAGAGAATGTATAAATATGTTGCCTCCTTGAGATAAATGCTTTGTAGGATATACAAGAGACATGGGAAGCCGCGAAGTACGCAACTCAAATTGAAATGATGACGTCATTGTATACAACGTAGCAATGCTATATATGGTCTTCCTACAACGAATCCTAAGTGCGCATGCGTTCCTTTCGAGCATCCGCCACAGTCTGACGATGAAATATGGAAGACGCCACGTGCAGTCGAATTCAACATTAGGCCACGTGACTTCAGGAACCAGCGAAGACCTTACGAAAAAGAATCCGAAAAAGGGATACAAACTGTTAACATGGAACATGGAACAAGCAAGGAGTGGGAAGTAGAGTTTAGGTTGGAAAAAGTGAGAAAAAATCACGTGATGTTATACTTTAGTCTGCAGGTCGTTGAAGAATTCTGTAAGAACTGTGTATACGGAACGTTTGAGAACATTGTTTTTTTGTTATTATTGCTGTCGCGTTGTTTTTTAAATTAAATTCGTAACCTTTACACTTTTGAAGGTTTCAAACCATTCCAATCAGTAAACAGTTAAATAGAAATCCAGGCTGGCAAAGCCCAACTTTCGTAAGAGTAAGCAAAAGAAATAACCACGTCGCTAGAACGTAACCCAGTTACGAAAGTCGGCGATAGAGCAAAGAGATTAGAAAACCAGTTCTATTATACATCTTTGCGCAGATGCGAAAGCCCAATACTATACGATTCCTAATACTTGTGTACGTCCATTGTACTGACATATTGAAGTTTTGACTCGTCTCTCCTTCAAGTCTCGTCAAATCTCGTCAAATCTCGTACTAAATGAGACCTATCATACGTGGCCCCAGCGATTGCTCTTGGCAATATGTGTCGAGAGGGTGAAGTGAATACACATTATTACAAGTTTTTGTGAGGAAGAGACGGCCTCCCTAGAGCTTAGGCAGGCCATTCAGGCAAAATTTGCGAAAACACAATACCTAGCACAGAAGACAGCGACTTGGGGAACTCTGAGACTCCGTACCAGTAATTCCGTCCTTAGAATTCCTCGATGTCCCCGTTGGAAGAGGCACCTCAAGTCATTTCTAAATTGTCTCTCCGTGAACAATAAAATCTCGCCTTTCCAATGTCATCCCAAAGTTTAATTAAACCGAGAAAGACGTCGCGAGCAGACGTATTATCTGATTAATTACGAGGTGAAAGGAACGTGAAGGATAATTGATATAAATCATGATTTATGACGCGAAGGTTGTCGAAAATGGGCTCGGAGGACTACTAGCTTTGGCGAATATTGAGAGTGTCGGCTGTTACGGTTTAACTGTCCGATAGGGGACAAAAGGGTCCAATTGACCCCTGGTGACTTGGATCAGATGACTGTATGCTGGATGTCATCTGATGATGTCCTCTGGCAGACCTTTGGTAGATACAGCAATCCCAAGATGACCTTCTTGGTGCAATGTCATTTTCTGTCTTAACTGGAAACTTGTCTCGATGGTCAAGGGAAGGTTAGAGATCAGACTTGGGTGGCATAAGAATTTGCATGACCCATTTAGGCCAATAGCGGATCCACAAAGCTTGAACTCGGTTTTGGAGTGTTAAAAATTGGTGTAATTCATTGAAACCTCAGAAAATTCTGACTGACAAGACATTATAGCATGACGAACTGCTTCAGAAATACTGTACACATTTGCGTTCCAGGTCGATATCCTACAAACCAAAAGGCTTTCTGCCTTACAAAGCTGAACGCCCAATACAGCTTATCGTCCGACAAAGCTTAAACTTGGAAACGTGCTCCCGAACGCTAAAATAGGTCTGGTGTTATCTGTGTGAAATAAATAGCATAAACTGTAAATCATACATTGTAAGAGAATATGTCTAATTAAATAACGACGTATTCCCTTAGTCCCGGCAGACGCAGACGGATTTATTTTCTACTTTCAAACTGCCAACCTCATTGCGAACCTTTCTTTGAGCTCGAGGGTTTAAATAAGAATGTTCTGTCGATTTCCGAATGTTTTCCGAATATGAGCCGAATGCATTTTTTTGTAAGTGAATTTTAAAGAAACTACTTATTGAACGATAAATGTAATTAAAACTATGTACATATCACGAATAATACACAAAGATATAGCATATGTGTCGGTTTTATAGCCTCGTGAATAGCCTCATTGATTTTGGGACCCCATGCCATAAAATATAAAATAAATGCATTCCGAACTTTCCGATGGAATCTTAAGAATATTCGTAAACTTTCGGAAACGTTACACTTGTGTATGATTCACAGTTTATATTATTTAACTCATAGTTTATGTATTGAAACCGGACGGTGGGAAAATATCCCTAATAACAAAAGATTTTGTACTTACTGTAAACAAATAGTGTCTGTCAACTGTATTGAAGACGAAGAACATTTTTCACTAAGTTGTCCATTGTAGCGTACAATAATTTAAGAAGCCAATATTTTGATTTTGCAAAAGGTAATTGTAGCTTGGAAAACATTATAAGATATTGCGGTAATTTCTGGAAATTGGGTGCTTACATATTTTATGGTTTAATCCTCAGAAATCAGTGGCTAGAAAAGAAAAATTAATTTCACTCTAATCTCTTCTGAAGTTATTTCAATCTATACTGACGTCCAAAAGAAAGTATACAGAGAAAAAGGATTGCAACCTTTGCAAACTTCCGATGTTGTGTCACTGGTCATCAAAAATGTTCTTACTTCCGTGAAGTTTGTTACGTTGGGTTCGTGTCGTGTTGAAACACCACTGTCTTCAATACATATCTCTGAAAATAGCCAACATTTCCTTGTTTTGTTCAGTCGTCTCTGAACGTCTTGGTATACTTTCTTTTGGACGTCAGTATATATATACATGCACATTGTTTGTTACTTATACCACAGACATAAATAACTCTATGCTTATGCTCATTATGTGGTGTTGTAACGTTTATTTGGTATGCATATTGTACTTGAGTTATGGGCCGAATGACCTACTTTTTCTGAATAAACTATTGATTGATTGGTTATTTATTTCACACAGATAGCACCAGTCATATTTTAACGTTCGGGAGTACGTGTACAACCGTCTATTGCAATTCTATAGCTTTAGGGTCCCGATATAGGCTATTATATGACGCTATGAAGCTGAGATTGTTTACAATGAAATAAGAATACAGACACCTAGTACACACATGTTTTCGTACCATATGCTATAGGTCTGTGGCCTTTTTAGTATATAAATAAACCAGCACATACCTCTGAGCAATACATCATGTTACTGTTTAGTGTAACTAACACTGACGAGGTCAACCTTGTAGAATTTGCAATCGAGGCATACATGAGGTACAATGTAGTAAGCCAAGTATACTGAAAAAGTGTTCTGTAGCTCGGTT
>JAUELE010220943.1:0-12897 GCA_031471655.1 Diodora aspera | reverse complement strand
TGGACAAAAGACAAATACTAATTAGGTAAATCAGGTAAATCTGGTACACCTGCGAATGTAACAATGTACTGCTTTGAATAAGTTAGTGTTTCAGACCCTGTAAAATTAAGTTAATATCTATAAAGCAAATCCCTTTTGTAATGTATAAAAAAAAGTATATTGGTCACAGCAGAATTGAAGCTATTCGAACGGCTATTGGAACACAAGGATGCCCCCGAAAGCTGCTTCACATTCAGCAATGGTTACAGCAGAATTGAATCTACATTTATTTGAACGGCTGTTGAAAGTTTTGAAACCAAGGATCGTCACAAAAGCTGCATCACAGTCAGACAGGGCCAAACTATCCCGCACAAAGGGTAAGTGAAAAACAATGACGTTACGTTCTTGTGGGCATCTATATAATTATGTGATACTTTTCAGTCTTTTTAACGTCGAATGCCCGTGAGCAACATCCCCAGACATCGACCAACCTGGGATACCTCATGCACACATCGCATCTCGAAAACCACCGAAGGATTGGCGTCGTCTCTGCATTAGCCGATCAGTGATCTGGAGCTGTGTTTGATCTAGGGTCGACTCTTAGCCATTCTGGTGCCCTATGGGCGAGATTAGGAGTGTTGAGGCCCATATCACCCCCACCCCCATAAAAAACAACAAACAGATATACAGCACCCTTAGCAACCGCCTATGTCTCCCTGGTCTAATCCCTCGGTTAGTTAGTACCAGCCGTGGCTCTGAGATTTCACATGGGAAAGGGTGCATTATAAATCGTTTACCGGAAGCAGAACGTCGACCAAGGCTACTGGAAAATACAAGGATCGCACGAACTCCGTCACATTCAGTGCACATCAAACACTGATGCTGCTTGAAAGACAACTGAAATACAATGGTTGGTTTAGTTACGGCGATTCCTCTGTTGAAAGATTTATTGAAAAACAAGGATCATATTTAAAGACCAGATTATCTTTAAACAAAGGTTTCACAACATTTTTTACATATTTTCCGTTGTAAGCATCAATGTTTATTAATCCTCTTGAAGGAATTCCTTCTGAAATGTCCTTATGACCTCTACAAATATGATTTGACCTTCGTTGAGAGTCCAAGCACTTGACGGTCAATTCAGTCCAGTTGCCGGTCAGTGTGAAGTCGG
This sequence comes from Diodora aspera, assembly GCA_031471655.1. Classification (NCBI taxonomy): domain Eukaryota; kingdom Metazoa; phylum Mollusca; class Gastropoda; order Lepetellida; family Fissurellidae; genus Diodora; species Diodora aspera. Next base: position 11,747 of record JAUELE010220943.1, on the reverse strand, counting down.
GCGGTGTTGATTGGCTAAATTATTGGCCCACTCAGACCCGAGTTCCATTAGTTGGTGTTGTCAGTGATGTCCTCTCTCAGTTCATCAAGGTATTTTGATACATTAGTATTTGATCAACCATACAGACGAAGTACTCTAAGCAAGATTTAATTATGTGGTCTGCACCGGCTGCAGCATAATAGAGTGAAATATTTGCTGTTTCCCGAGGAAGATTATTTTCAAAAACAAACAACTTTTATTCAGAAGTCCTCGAATGTCAAGTTTACTGCCATAGAAACATCATGATAAATCCAGGCGATCGTGAATTTGAATTACGAGGACCGAATCCCAACGCTGCCACCAATCAATCAGTAAGGCAGTCAACCAATCAGTGCAGGAAACCAACGCCCAATCAACCAATCAGAGTCGGACTTTAACTTGACCTCAGCAGATTTAATGCCCAGTGCACTTAGATCGTAGGGCAGCCATGTTGAACAACCGAAGCTTGTGAACGAATAGAACAATTTCATTTCTGTGAAAAGTGGTGTCTGAATCATGACAAGGCATGCATACATAAGAATTAGCTTTCACGATAATTCTGATACACGCCAGACACAAATTCTGGAGATCACGTGACCTTCACAGGTTTCATGCAAACATGCACATCCAATGATTGTAATGCTAATTTATCGATTCTTTCAACTCTAATTAGCTTGCCGAGTTATGGACACTTTGCCAAACACGAAATTTCACTTACTCTCCCCTCCTCGTATTTCATGTCTGGCTTGACAGATAATTATACAGAAACATTCATTTGAATAAAGACCGAGAATTGCCAAACAGTATCAAAATTGTTGGTTTACTTGAGAAGAATACGCTTGACGCGTAATCAGTAGTTTTAAGCATTCAAATTAAGGGGAGATAATTCACACGCATTAAGAAAATCGAAAATGAGTCTGAAAACAGTTATCTGATTTAGATTAACACCGTGTACAACGTGTAATGGGACACGAATTGAGCAGAATGTTTGGTCGATGTTCGACAGTGCTAATCTAAATCATTGTGTTTTATTGGGGTTTTTTTTCTTGGTTTATCTATCTTCGTATCGAATATTTATGCGCTTACGAGAGAGACAGAGACAGAGAGAGAGAGAGAGAGAGAGTTTATATATCTAAACTTTTTTATGACTTGTCTCGCGTTTTTAATCTCTCTCTCTCTCTTGCTGTGTGTGTGTGTGTGTATCTCTCTCTCTCACAGCCTGAGTTTCTGGCCCTAGATAGTGACAATAATATATTAACCTAGATGACTATACCCTATCACGAAAATATATTATAGTCACTATTTAGGGCACGAAACTCGGGCTATCTCTCTATTATCTTCTTTCCTCCCTATGTCATTCTTTTTCAGACATGCACATACGCACAAAAACACACTCCATGATTAAGGACGCTTCTGCCCAAAAAGACAACGCATTTCTCACTGTCTAGTCGCAGTTCAGGGAAGTGTTGCAGATTTCATATCCAAAAGGACAGCTGGGTCAATGAGAAATGATGAACATGCGCGAGATAATTGGAAAATGTAAAAACAAAGTACAATTTACGAGTACGGAGCCTTGAAGATTGCTAAGATTTATAGCACCGAGTTCTAAAGGGTTAACCGGTATGATGAAGATTGCTCACATAATTCTGCCGCATCCTTGGACCTTCGATTTTTTAACGCGAAATATGCCAAGTCAATTCGGCCGTGGTGATTTATTGGGGTTTGATTGCGAAGGGAAAATTTCGAATAAAAGATAATACATTTATTATGTGATGCCTCTTCAGTGAAGATACCCGAAACTGTGGCAGTGATGCAGTAAGCAAACGGAGAGGGGGGAGGGGAGAGAGATAGGTGGTCAGGGAGAAAGAGAGAGGCAGACAGAAAAAGAGAATCAACGAAGGAGGAAGCGAGAGAAACAAAGAGGGCGAGAGAGAAACAGATAGGGAGAGGAGGATGCAGAGACATGGGGAGAAACAGAACTATAGGGAGGGAGAAACAGAGAGAGAGTGAGAGAAACAGATAGGGAGAGGGAGATAAAGACACTTGGCGAGAAACAGAACTAGGGAGGGGAAACAGACTGAGAAACAGGGAGTCAGACAAACAGATACGGAGATAAAGAGAGGTGGAGAGACACAGAACTAGGGAGGGAGAAAGAGAAACAAAGAGAGGGAGAGAAACAGAGAAGGAAGAGAGAAACAGACCAGAAAATGATTCTTGTTAGCAACAGTATCGTATTTGATCCGTCCGTCGGAATAAGGTTTCTGGCTTAAAGTCCAATACAGACACCTCAGCCACCAGATTGTAAAGTGAATTCATCAACCTTTCAGCCGTATTGTTGCAGTGATGGCGTCAGGTGGGGGAAAAATATAGCAATTCGTTGGGGGCAATGTCGGTGAAAATGAGTGTATTTTACCGTATTTTGTGAAAATGTGTGTACATGTATTTGTCGAGGACTTCAGTCCGCTGTCGGAGATCTCACAGCGATAAAGGCACCGAATACCGGCTGAATGAAAGTAACATAACCAAAGCATGCGAACCCACGACCGTTAAGGACTGTAAGGTGTGTGCAATCTCACGACACTACGACAGGCACAGGCAATTACCTTAGAGAATTGAGAAATTACTTGTTATTCTTAATGAACCATAGTGACGTCCAATAGAAACAATAGAAACAAAAATTATTACAAATTTAACAAACTCCTGCATTTTTGATCACTGTTCATTAAAAATGTATCATTCGGTTCAAATCGTGTTGAACAACTCTCTTGAATTTATATCTCTGAAAATGGCCAACATTTTCTTCAGTCATCTCTGGTAGTCTTGGTATAGTTTATGTTGGACGTCAGTATACATCCACACACACAGCTATTCTAAACTTAAGGCTATTCTAAATCTGTATGCCTTACTGGTCTTTTATCTGAGTATAAGTAAAAAAGTTCATGGAACTCAGACAAAGTAAAAGATACAGAAGCAAACGTTTCGATACCGTGCTTTATTTTTCTACAAAATCTCCCTCAACCTCAATACACTATGATCCTCTTCGTCTTGGTTCCCTAGTCCTTAACATCAGCAATCACTTCATCCTTGTTGGCCAAAACCCTATCACGCAGGTGAGTTTTCAGTTTTGGAAATACATGTACCGGTAGGTAGAAATCTGAAAGTGCAGCTACTGACACTTCCTGTGTGGTGTGAACAGGAACATTTTCCTAAAGACGAAGCACACTAGCACTGTACCCAATACCCTGCCAATACCGGCTTCACAATCCATAGCCCTTTAAACATGCAGTGTGCAGGTGTCTATCCACTGAACATTTTAAGAAGGGTCCTTCAACTCTTCTATTGCCGAGAGCCTCTCCAAGTCTAAATCTGACACTGTATCCAATATCCTGCCAGTGCCAGATTCACAACCCATTTAAATATGCAGTATTCGGGTGTCTATCCACTGAACATTTTAAGAAGGGTCCTTCAACTTCCCTATAGCTGAGAGCTAAGTCTAAATTGGGCACTGTACCCAGTCCCGGATTCACAATCCACAGCACTTTAAATATGCAGTATTCAGGTGTCTCTATCCACTGAACATTTTGAGAAGGGTGCTTCAACTCGCCTATTATATAGCTAAGAGTTTCTCCAAGTATAAATCTGGAACTACACCCAACATCCTCGTATTGAATCGAGAAACAGCTCAACATGTGATACTTTACCGAAGCTCTAGCCTTTCAAAGTGACTTTACGCCTCTGAACTGAGAATGTTTGCAACCTTGGTTGGAGAACTGGATAATCTGGACAACTGTCAAAAGACACATTGAGACTTTAAATGGTTGATTGCTGTTATAGTCTCAAGGAAGCAAGTTACTTTGCATTCAACATGGGTTGTGAAATCTTAGATACTGTCACCCACATTACATCAGGGCATCAACTTTAGGGTTAGAGAGATGCTTTGGAGGGACATAAAACACATAACTGGCAAGCATGGTAGATAGGAGGCGAGTTGGTCTGGTGTGTTTCTCAGGTCGCCAGCTTGAGAAGTTTAAGCAATGTTGAGCCTGGACAGAAATCAATGGATGGATGACAAGCTCGAGTTGTAAGCTCTCAAACCATCAAAGGTTTGCCCTGCTTCACAATGACAATGTCAGTCATATCACCTTGGACAAGTTGCTTTGCTGGGAAATCCCCCCCCCCCCTCCAAAGCTGAAATTGGATACCTGGTTGGACAATGACAGTATGTGATGTCACTGCATCCTCGTTACCCAAAATACAGGTAAAGTTGCATACTCCTTGGGAAGTGACTGATTTGGGGCTTCATATGGTTTTTAACAATATTTTAACCACATCGCCACAGTCTCACCATCATATCAGTGTCGAGGCTTCAGTCTCTCCTGACTGAAAGAGGTGCCTGGACAGGACTCGAACCACAAACACCAAGGCTGGCAGATTGCTGGTCCAATGCCAACCACTGTGGATTGTACATTGTTCAGTAATAATGTGGAACATCTTGTGCATAGAGTTGAGGGCAATATGTATCCTCGTTACTATTATTATCTGAGCAAATCACTGGGCCCTTCAGCCTCACAAGTAATGACACCATCTTGGGCAATAAACAGAAAACAGATTGATTATACAATAAACAACAGACGCCCAGTAACTTGAACTTGTGTTTAATTGTTTAACAAGCATAATGCAAGGCAAAGCTCAGTTCAGTGACACAAGCAGACACATCACAGACTGCTAATGAAGGCTTATTCTGTACATTGAGCTCATACCACCAAGTATGGTTTCATTTTCAACCTACTACAGATAAAGTTTTATCTTCACAGTGACTTTTTAAACATGGTTGTAGCAAACTCTAAGTTTGGCAATAAATCTCCAGGCATCCATCTCTGGGCTGCAGAGAACCAGGCAGGATTCGAACCCATGACCATCAAACCCAATCTGGTGAACAAATTAAATGATGCTAATTGCTATGGCTGGGTTAATTACAACTTTCGAGGACTTTTTTCTCTCCACATTTTCAATTTCCATATGACAGCTAGATGAAAGAAACAAAATGTACAATTTTCCTTTTTGGGATTTTCAAAGTTGGTTACTACTTCTCCATTTTTCAGGACTCTTCAGGACCTTTTTATCCTGCAGTTTTCAATTTCAAAGACTTGCTTAGGCCTTTGTAGGAACTCGACTATAGGAAATATTTCAGCCAGTTTGACAACAGAACCTAATCTGCAGTTCACATCAAGCCAAATCCAGGTTTCAATGTATAGAACTTTAAGACACAGTGAATCATAACTTGGCTTTGAACCATCCGTCAGCTACATCACGGTTTTGAATAAAACACGACCCAGCTATAGGTTTCAATCGCACAGCTTTCATAAATTGTCCAACAGTATTCATGACCACATTATTGTTTGTTTCATTTTACAGAGCACCAGAGAAATGAAAGCTCAATTGAATCATAAAACTTTCTTGAGGAAAATAGTTATATCTTGCCCTTGAAGTTGTATTTGAACAATTCTTCTGAATTACATAACTAGTCTTCCAAATGATTAAAGCCCTTTATCAAGAGTTCAGCTGTGAAGTTCAATCTGAGTTACCAAGTGTTATTTCCCCCTGCTTTGTAACATCTCAGATGTGATACGATTTCTGCCATCCATTGTGGACTACTTTCAAATCAGAAGTGTCCCAGAGTGAATGCCCTTGTCACAAACCTAGCAGTATGGTAAGCAGATATACTTATTGATGAATGTAAACGTTAGAAGAAATACTATTTTCATATGGTTTTAATTATAATTTTAATCGTATTTATCAAGTGACTTTCAGAAAAATTACCCATTTTAACTAATACTATTTCATAAGAATGCATCATTAAGTTATAACAGGTATTTTGTGAGTCGTCGGATGTCTGCAATTCATCGGCCCATTCACGTCCAAGACATTACTGAAACGTAGAGAACTCATGGAAAATCTGGTTGCTGTGAAATCTTGCACGTATCTTTACACATTTAGCCTTGGCCTTAACTTTCCTCACAAGAAAAGAAATATACAAAGAGCGGAACAATATTTTCAACACCAGATCAAATAAATAAAGTTACAAACAGGAAATTGGTAACTCGGTTCACATTTTACATTGGTGATTGCCACTAACAAATGCACCCAAGAAAGAAAGAAGTTATATCTTACAAGGTGAAAATATATAACGTTTAGATCAGAACAAAGGCATTATGCACAGCAGATGGAATATACATCTATATACACTGATAGTGAGAATTGGCTGTACATGTCTACAATCACCCACTGTCCTTCCGTTAACTCTTATAATTACAACAAACTTATGTTACAATACAATAAATGCTTATCTTCAGGAAATATTGGTTGTCTTCTCAGTTCACTTCAATATAGTTTTCTCGTGGCCGCCTCTGGTCCAAAGTCAATTCATAATGAAATGTTTTCATTCTGGCAGTGAATTGATAAAGCAAGAGAGGTTTCATTTGTTGCTATTTTGTTTTGTTAGCTCTTCAGCACAAGAGATTATTGTTCCATAGAAAACAAACTATATTCACATTTAAAATTGTGGAGATATTTGAAGTGGGAGAATGAGAAGGGAAAAAAATTTACACCAGGAAAATTTGAAATCTCATAACTCGCACATCATTTGTTCATTATATTCATTTAGAACAATGATATCATTTTCATAACTTTTGTTGCTCAGCTGCAATATTATACTTGGTTGAGAGTTAATAATGCTCTTCAAGTTCATCTGAACACTTTGGGTTTTGTTTCAGTTTCCTGTGGGTGAAGATTAGCACCAGTATATACCATTGTGAGCATAGATGTGATTGGATGCAGGAGACAACTGATTTCATTGGTCGGTCCCTTTTGCATATTTTCAAAATAATTTTCTTTTGAACTTAAATTGCTGTACCATACAAGCTTTCCCCAAAGCCTGACGATGAAATACAATGGACACTACCTGCAGTTGAATTCATTATTACACAAGTCACGTGACTACGGGAACCAGCAAAGGGTTTTGTAAGTACTTAACATGGTTTTCATAGATATATCAGCTCCTTAAAGTAAGCACCAACAATCTGCTGACTCAGCAAGGTTTGAACCTACAATTATTACATACAACAGATTGCTTAGAGGGACAGTGCGCTGCGCTGCACCATACTGTAGCCCTAGTTAGTTTAATCCAATTGGAAAATCAAGCAAAAGATCACAAGCATTCGGCACAAAGCTGGGAAACAAATACCAATGTTGATGACAAAAGAACCATCATGTTCCAAAAAAAAAGTGAGTGACTATGGATTTGATATGGCTTTTGGCAATTTTTGAGCCGTCACACCACAATGTGATGTTGTCTGGGTTATATCTACAGGCTGACAGAGAGGTTCCCGGATGGGATTCGAAGCCACAACCCCCAAGTCTGGTAGGTTTCCAAACATAAAATAGTGCCACTAAAATTCTTTTTAAAAGTAAGTGGAATATAACCCATTCTATCAGCTGTCTGGATGGGTATGAATAATCACTCAAATTATACAACTGTTAAAGACACCAAATTCGTAACATTTGGCCCATTAGTCTCCAGCACCACAGAAAATTTCAGTAAATTCCTTTATCAAAGAGCGAGTGAAATGATGTTGAACATCACTGTGGGCAATATATATCAGCTATTGCCAACCGATGTATCTATCTTGACTATTAGTGTTGAAGTGATACAGAAATGCACTAGCAAATACATTGTCAAATCACTTCACTAAAACCAGTGGGCTCTAAGAATTTGCGAATAATTCAGAAAAGTAAATACAATAACAAACCTGAGCCTTTTGATAAAAATACTGTCATATTAAATTCCTAAAAACTATGGCAACAGTTCAAACAGTAATCAGTCTACAAAACTAAAACCAACCCCAATCCCTTGAACTTTGAACTCTCAAAAGTCAATCACAAATTTTCCTCTTAATTTACAGTTTTATATATATATATGTACATACAATACAAAACTAGACAGACACAGTAAGATACAAGGGCAATCGAGACACCTTGGCGCGGACATGAATTGTTATTTCAATTGCAAAAAATAAATAGCTGAGTGAGTGAGCGGGTGAGTGAATAAACTATGCCACGTCTTTATCCTTTGTTCAGTCCTACATCAAGGGGAGATAATTATTTCATGCTTGCAGGTTCCAAACTTTGTGAGGTTTTCAACAAGTGCTTTCCTGTTCCTTCATGGATGGAAACCAATGCAGGCGAAAAATGAACGAAAGTTACATTTGTAATTCGTAACGCCATTGGTTCCAGATGTTTTCAGGAAAAGACACCACAATTGTTTAAAGAAAGCTATTTTCACCATTTATCACTTATATGACCAAAAAAAAAACCAAAACTTCCTTCTTGTACTTGGTGGCCCTATTTGCAGGCCGGAGGGTTTTCACGAAACTTGAAACACATTCAGGGATGACATTTCGATATATCACTTTGTACCCTGCAGAAAATAGGCAATGACTCCTGAAAAAACCATTTGGCACAGAAGGCGTTAACAGCAACCAGCCAAAATGGTGTCTTAAACAAGACAAATGTAAGCCAGTAACAAGAAATCATTACTTTAACATTAAAACAAGTCACAAGTCACTTGCAAAAAATACAACAGGGTAAAGATAATTTAAGAATTCAACTTTCTGTTGCATTAAAATTAATTTCTCTTTAATATAAACAATCTCCCAATTAGAAATCCACAAATTCTCAAAACCAGTTAAAGCTTGTCAAATGCCAACAGCAAACTTTGTTGTCAAACATGCCATTCTTCTTATCTACAGCTGAAAAGAACTTGAGAGTCCATTTAATTCAACCCGATTGGTTGCAATGCACTGAAGCCATGACTATCAGCCAATCAGCACTTTGACAAAGCCTCGGACAAAGCCTCTTGGTGCTCCTGAGATAAAGAATTTACACATGCTTGGAACACTTCATCGTTTGCCTGCAAAAAGTAATGGACAAGATTATTAACGTTTTTCTCTCAATATTTGTTCTCAAACACAATGACTTCATTATTTATGACATGGTAAATCTCCAGGTTTCTATTGAAGGCAGCTATCACAATGGTTGAGTTGAATGATGTTTTACATTGCAAGGGCAATATTTCAGCCATAGCGCAATGTGATGTGAAAGGTGCACATCGAGCGAAAAGACAGTTCATAAAAGGGATCGATAGAAAGGAAAGGGAAAGGAAAAGATCCCCATTTTAGTCGACTTGTCCGACAAGCACTGGATTACTGAGGCCCTATTCTATCAAAGTGACACCACGTCACTCGCCGCTATCACAATGGACCACCAGCTACTTTGCTCCACCCAGCTGCCCACTTCACACCATCACTCCCTTCTCGACAATCTTTCAGAAAGTCTACATTATGAGTGAGTGAATGAACTGGATTTTTACATTGCAGGGGGCAATATTTCAGCCATAGTGTAATGTGATGTGCAAGAGGCACATCAGGAAAAGGAACAACACAGGATGGATAGTAAGAAAGAGAAAGCAAAAGATCCTCATTTTAGACGGCTCTTACGGCAAGCATGAGGATACTGGGGTCCTGTTCTTTCTGGTGTTAGGGTCCATAGAAAGAAAAGTAAAAGCAAGATCCCATTTTAGATACCGTGTATGACAACTATTAAATTCCTGGGACCCTATTCTATTCAAATAAGACAACCTCATTCCCTGGAACACCCACACAGTATCTTCCACTGATGAAGATTTACTTCCTTACACTGAAGAACGATCTTGTGCGTAAGATACGTCAAATCTCCAAAAGGGATGGTTAAAAAGAAAGAAACGATGACGAAAGAATAAATATAACAGAGGAAATTTGAAGAGAAGACTGGGTGAAGATTAAATGAAAACCTAAAAGACTTTTTCTTCTTTGTACTTCAACAGCTTGTTATAGCAAATTTCACTCTGTAGTTGTAAACTGCACTGCCTCGAGTGTGCAACGAGAAGTTTGACTAACACTTCAAAAATCTGACAAAGTACACTTTGGATTAAGAAAACTATGTAGTATAAACAGAGGTGTTACAAAATGTATTGTTCTTTGAAGGATAGGTTGAACAAGTTGGACCAGACTAATTCAGTGAGTCAAAGGAAACAAATTTTTAAGACTTAAAAGAGATTTTTAAATTGTAGTCAAACTGTCATCCCAGGGGTGTCTTGCACAGGTACAAATTGCATGGTAGGAGCACCTACAACAACAGGGGCTTATCGACCCATCTACCTGTACAAACAAGCAGGATAAGGAAGAAACTTGTGTAATTCCAGATGAAATAATACAACATTTTCCCGCTTTCCTACATTAAAAGAATTAATTTCAAGTTCAAGGGGATCCATGTCAGCATGACATTTTTGGACATGACAACATAACGAGAAAATTGATTCCTTGTGTTTATTTATGCTCCGTTTCGTGTTTAGTACAACTGCCATGACACGAGAACCCAGCGCCTTACAGAAAACACAACTTTTTCTCGTTAAAAGCAGTAAGTATTCCCGAATGTCCCATGTTTCATTCTCGGCCTCCATTCTATTTTATTTGCCCATTAATTCAATCAGTGTGTTTACAATGACTAACAGTGGGAGTCGCAGCAAGAACAACACTGGGAAGTGAAAGCAAAAACTTCTACCTTCCAAACGTAAAACGATCACCTATTGGAGAGAATCAGGTTCTGAATAGACCCAGGTGATAAAACAAGGTCTCCCATTCAAAATAAATCACTTTACGGAAGTGGCGGACTAAAACGCAGCGCGAGATGCTGGGCTGTACCCGTTCCTCTGAGAGTGAGGAAACTCTAGGAACATAATAATTGGCATTAGAGACAGAGACAAGTGTTCTGGATTTAAACATTGTTGATGTACAGCTCCCTACGTGTATGACAGATTTGTGGAGCGGTTTAACAGAGTGCATGGATGCAAGTTATGTGTGCTGGTGTATACATTTGTATGTGTGTAAAGAATACATGATTGTGTGCAGGAGAACAACATAGCAGGTAAAACAAAGGGAAGGATATAGTCCTAATATTTAATTATGTTTCTGGCAATCTTTCAGCTATATCCGTGATACAGATCTCATTTCTGGATTGAAATAATAAAAGCTGATCCAGATGGGTCACTGATTGCTAGGAGTGAGTGAGTGATTTTAGATTTTACATGGATTTTTGCAATCTTTCAGCCATATTTCCATGGTGCCACCAACATCAAGTCTCTGTGAGGCTCTAATCTCCAGGCTGAAAGAGATGTACCCGGGTAGGACTTGAACAATGATTGGCAAGGCTGGCAGATCACTGTGCCAGCATGTTAACCACTGTGCCATCTCATGCCTCAATTGTTCAAGGGAATGAGAAACAGTTGAGCTGATTGCAAGGGCAAGATTTCAGGGATCATGTAACATGATGGGTAAGTGCTCACTGAGGGAAAATGTGCATAAAAGAGATCAATGGAAAGGAAAATAAAAGCAAAAGATTGTGCTTGTACTTCTTTAATGTTTTCAGCAATATCATCACAATTTAAGGGTCCTCTTTCCAGGTTGAATGAAAGGAAGGTCTGAAAATTTGCCCTCCCGGCCAGGATCTCAACCCACAACTGTAGACTAACATTTAGTCCCAGAAATATTAATCTAAAAAAATATTAAAATACTAAAACCAAAAAGGAGCCCAGCGAAAGCTGAGAAATCCTAGACTTGCTAAATATCTAGACTTGG
>JAUELE010220932.1:0-12897 GCA_031471655.1 Diodora aspera | reverse complement strand
CCCCGCTTGCTTTCCCCCAGAAAACATATCTATAGTATCTCCCCTATTTTCGGCAGCAATTATATTCCTTCATGCACATCTTCAGGCGTTGCTTAACCAGTGTGCACAGTTTTGTAAATATCAAGCCGGTCGTTTGGGAGAAGTTGCGCTTAGAAGACCGTCAATTTCATATTCCGATAACTAAGTGATTAAGTTAGATTATCTCCCCTGAAATATTTTCGGCAGCGATTATATTCCTTCACGAACATCTTCAGGTGGTGCCCAACAACTGTGCAACGTTTTGTAAAAATCAAGCCAGTCGTTTAGGAGGAGTTGAGCTAACAAGGTACATGGTAAGACGGACAGACGGACGGACGGGGTGATTCCTATATAACCCCCCCCCCCTCGTTTACGAGGGTATCATAAGAGATGACCATTACCTCTAAATAGAATGTCTTCATTTATTTTACGCGGGTTTATGAAAAGTCGGGGTGGTGTTACTAAATAGCCAATAACACACACAAAGCTACCCCAAATGCAATGTTATCTCACAGTTTCTGACTCTAGAGATGTATACCCTGCCAAAAATTGCTAGGAGCATTATTTCCCTCACATGGTACCGATGACCAGAAATTACTGGGTCTGGTTCATGGTATATTTCTCTCTAATCCTACAAAAACACCTATGTCCACTGATACACAAGAACCTTCTCCCAACTCTCTCCTTTTACGTGGAGCCAAAATACTGACACGCTCTCCCTCCCTTTCGGCCATGTATTCCCTGTAGGCCAAATTGGTATATCTGGAGTTTAGACGTTAAACATTAACCCCTCTCTATCATATGTCATTGCTTGATAAAGATACTACAACCTGCATCGACACACCAAGTTTACCAAATAAAGAAGTCAAAGACATAAGTTAAGTTTAGTTAATGACCGGTACACTTCTAAAATGCCACTGAAAGATGTTGTGATTTCTACAGATAAAGATCATTGCTTTTACTTGGATACTTTTCTTTCACTCATTAGGTTCCTATCTACTTCCATGTACCTGTATTTGCCGCAGCATTTGTCAAAGTCACAAGCATGAGACTCAGTTGTAGGCGTTGTATTGTAGGTAGATGCATCTGAAAAATACCCAAAAGATTGTGTTATTACGTTGCGCACAAATGTATTCACCCTATTGATGTACAACAGGTGTCCAGTGTCACGGACATTATGTAACATTCTCTTTCTTCGTCTTCTCCTCCTCCTTCTGCGTGTTCCCAGCGATATGCACTTTCCTGAATCGCTGATCCTTGGCACGGTTAGATTTCTGAAGAAGCAAGGTTGATGCCGTCATCATGGAGCGCGCCAAGTTATCAGAGCGTATAAGAGGAGTGGCTGCTGCTGAACAGATGGTAATCCATCTCCCGCACGAATAGATGCATCGTCGACTATGCCTTCCTACTGCCATTAAATGCATTCGTCTTCGTCTCCTAATCCCGTGCCTTCTATTTCTGAGGGTAAACCCTTGCCTGCATCTCTAACACCGACAGTTCATATAGTTATGTCACTAGGACTGGTGACACCCGACTCCAACCCTTAACCCTCATCGGCACAATCCGGATCAAAAGTGACCCGAAGGGTAAATAAAGAAATCTAAACTTGTCAATTTTTTTTCTGGACTTAAGAGCTTAAACTCAAGTCAAATTTGACAATGAATGGGAGCGTGCGTTTAGAGGAGCCTCGGCCAAACCAAAACGTAAGATATCATGCAGATAAGCCCTTTGAACTTACATGTATAAAAAATGTTATCGGAACTCATTCAGAGAAACGGGGTGTTCGTGTGATTTTCGTACAACTGTTAAAGAAATGGGAAGGACATTCCCCTACATTCATATTGAGACTCAATGTAAGTGGTGAAGTAGAAAGAGTGTTCGAGGATGGTTTCTGGCCTAAGCGTGTTAAGTGTAGAGAGTGGGTAAGGTACCCAGCCCGTTATTAGGACAAATAAGGAAGCTCGTCGTGGCGTCAACGTCAAGATATGTTATGTTATGTATATTTATATATCCAACGTCTCTGGAACCGTGCTGCATTTCGCATCAGTGCTGCAGTACTGTGGTTGAGTTTTAATTTACTGTCATTCAGTATTGGCCATGGGTCGTGTTGGTGCACTCTTCTAAAATTTATACTATGTCCATAGATAACCACGACACCAAAGAACTATCTTTGACATGTAATCGGTTTCATATGAAGTATATGTAAAGTTCTGTTCTATACTTGGCTCTTTTGAAAAGGGAGAACCTCGCCGGTTTTCATGCCTTTTGAAGCGAGACATTGAAGCTTGACTCAAATCTCGAAAAAGACTGACATATTAGTGTTCAGAAATGGCGGGGTGGTAAACGACTTCGAAAAATAATATTTTAGAAATTGGACATTCAAGATAGCTACTTACTGCAATTATCTTGGTCCAGCGGGATTAATTCGTGTGTATGTAAAGTAAATAAATCAATGTTTGGAGTACAAACAGTTACAAACTGAAATTCCAAACGCACCAATCTCTTCACTATTTAAAATATTTGATGTTCAAATCAAATCTATACTTCTCTATTCTTCTGAGATCTGGGTTCATTCACGAAGAAAAAGTTTCGATCGTGTTCATGTTAACTTTGCTATTGTGTTGGATTTCATGTCACATGCTATGCTGTGATAGAATGTGATAGGTATGGGTTTCGTGCAGATTAGCATTCCAAGCATATCAGAAACTGGTTGAAGCTTTTTACTATGTTGAACAACAGATACCCAAGACAGTGCTATTTATTACATAAAGTTGGATACGTGCTCCCAAGCAGGACATATGTGTGGAGCAGTTTGTGTTAAATCAAGCACTCAGATGGGAGCAAGAGCCTTCTCTGTCTGTGCCCTTAAACTGTGGAACAATCTTCCTTTACATCTCCGATCCTGTGACAGTGAAACATGTTTTAGATCACGTCTCAAGACGTTGTTATTTAATGAAACATACAATTAATCTTAATGTAATTAGTATATTTTATGTACAGCGCCAGTGAGCAACTGTGTTAGATGGAACTAGGCGCTATATAAATACATTATTATTATTATTAAACAAATATGTACTGTAGATAAAACATTATCAAAGTGTGTGCGTCAATAAAGAATGTCGTATGCCCTTTATCCTGGCAGATTGAGACAAATGTATTGTGTATTTTTAAATAGACTCCTGACAGTTCTACTGGATAGTGACTCCTACTGTGCCTGTCTGAAACATTAACCGTCGCAGCATGTAGATTACAGTACAGTTGGATTAAAAAGTGTGACACGACATGCGAAAGAACTTACGAAAAAGTTAAAGCCTATTCTCGAAACTTTCTTAAACCTCTCGCAAGTCCGCTGTATTAAAAAACTTTCGCAAGGCTCTTTTGTTGACGGAGATAGAAAACTCAAGGGTATTCCCTCTCACGTGACGTGCCCTCAGTGCGAGGAGGGGAAGTAACTTTGATCCGTTCACTGTTATAATCATTATAAGGCCCAAGTCGCCCTAAATCTACAACCACAACCACCCACTGTCATAATCCTGATCAATTTTATTCTCGATCATATTCAAATGTTACTGAAGCAGTTGTTTATTAACGAAACAAAAAGTATTTGGTATGTGCCACTAGCTGAAAAAAGAAATGCAATCTAAATGTTAAATTGTACATGTGTGTATATTATTCTGTAAAAATATGACAGATGTCACCAAAAATAATAAAATGTATCATGGGCTGAAACATTCACATAAAACCCACGACAAAGTGAGTATTTACCTACTCCAAGTTACTATTTGCAGAATCAAAGGTGTTTCAAAAATATGACAAAAGAACATACAACAGTCTTATTAGCGACTTAATTTATAAACAAAAACACTGATTCGCAAAGAATCAGCTTTAGTTCTAAATAATCCTTAAGTAATTACATTGGAACTATTCATGTGAGATGATATAGACATTTGTTGGGATTGCTCTTCATGCCTGTAAGAACTTAAATGGTCGGCTCACAGTGACATGTTTGTCAAGTTATGGTTTGCCGAAAATTTGATTTCAAAACTTATTTTGTGCTTTTGGCAACTTTTGAGTTTTTACCACTAAATCTTCACACTAAAACACATAAGCCCTCTCATATGTTGATATATTATAGTCGTGTTATAGTTTTTTTTCTCCGAAAATAGCGGCATGTCTGAAAAATAATCAAAATTACTCGCTGATGTGTTACTAAAAAAAAAAGAAGAATAAAATTCACACCGATATCCAAGTGCATATTGACCATGTATGACAAAACCATAAACAACGATCACACCCGGTCCTACTATTTAATGTCCGGGAACGTCCGATAGCGTCCGAATAACGCCCGAGGCGTAATATTTGTTGTGACACACCAAATATGTGTACCAGATGTGTGAACTGTTGGATGTATGACAATATAAGCCTAATAAGTCTGACTTGTATGCTTTTATTTGGCTCTTACAGATTTCGTAAGCTTCAGTATAGTATCGATATAAAAGTTGCGATAACCTTAACCGCGCACTTGTATGGATCATTGTAAACCTACATATGTCCTATTCATGCACGTATACGATTTATTATAGTTTCATTTAGTATGTATATAATTTCAGTGAAGGCATGGTTTGTATATAAGTGAGCTTTTATCGGTCGTAAGTAAAAACAAATATTTCGAAAAATCATAAAAAGAACTATATAAATGCGCATTTCTGTTTTAAGAGACTGCTTTATGTTAAAATAGGAATAAATGTTTATACTTTGTTTTAATTTCTTAATATTATTTATAACTCTGTGTGTTCCACGCTAAGATATGTCGTCAATAGACATGCAGTGTACTTTCGTCACGCCTCGTGATTTTATGGTTTACTTAAAAATACTTCAATCCTGCTTCTAAAGAATGTGCTGTGTCATTAGATATGTGCTGCTCTCTCGTCATGCCTCGTGAATATATGGTTCACTTTAAACAACTTCAATTCTTCTTCTAAAGTGTGCTGTGTCATCAGGGGCCGTATTTATACAACTTCTAAGAATTTTTCTTAAGTTTGAAGTCCTTCCCCTCAGTCCATAAAAGGGATGCATGAAAACACCATTTGTAACAAACTTTTCAACAGAGGTGGACTTTTTTAAAAAGTATGAAACTTTGAGCAAACGTTGAGAAGTTTTGATTTCGATACAGAGTTAAGAGTAAATTGTTTTATAAATACGACCCCAGATATGTGTCGCTCTGTCGTCATGCCTCGTGAATATATGGTTCACTTTAAAATACTTCAATTCTGCTTCTAAAGAATGTTTGGGTCGTTCGTATGTGCCCGCGTTCTGTATAACCTTCAATTCAAAAGACAAGAACCAGAGTAAGATAAGTTGGTTGAGAACCAATGCCCACGTTTGTATCGAGCAGCTCGCACATACGTCATTTTGTGCATAGTAGATTTGGTTTATGACTGAAAACCTATGAATCCATAAATTGGCTATTTGTACTCTACACTTCTTAGCAAAAACACGAATCTCCCAAAAAAACTTCACGATTATAAATGAATAGTAAAAGAAACAACTGAAACTCTTCTTTGGATATGAACCAAATAAGCCCTGTGATTTTTTTCTGACACATGGTACATTCACTTGTTCATTTCACTTGTTCCTATCTTATATATCATATCGATGCTTTGATAAAACTTACCTCTTAACAGAGAAAATAAATAAAGAGGATTCAGGATCGAAAATCGGAAAGTTAAAGATAGTTTACCATACATACGTTACCATTACGTTACAGTCGGTAACGTATATATATATCTGTGTCAAGGTTGTTAGTTTGGTACCGTTAGTTTCATGTCACGCAAAACGGTTTTGATGTTACATAGGTTTTTGATACAAACTTTGGCTCTAAGACAACACGTTTATACATTCACTGTAAAATATATCCTTTTTCTCGTGTCCCAAGATGTTTGGTTTGTATTTTGGAAGATGATGTCAACAACATGTCAACATATCGCTACGAGTTCATGACTTAACATACAGAAAATGTCTCCCCTATATAAGTCCCCGTTACTGTTTGGATCAAGACGAGGATCACCATCATCGACATCAAGGGTATTTATGAAACCACAAACGCCTCCGACAGATACCCTGGATTCACTCCTATGCTGAACACATTTGGAATTGCTTAATCCAGACAGGGGTAAAAGTATGAATTGTGTGATCTTTTTGGATGCAATACAATAAATTGATACAGTACAACAAAATAGTCCTTCGGAAAAAATGGAATATTTTCTTCTTTAAGTATTGCTTTAAAAGAATATGAAACTGTTGAAATATGAGCGTTAATAGTTTACCATCGCTGGACGAAAGTAGAAAATTGATTGTGAACAACTTGTCCCCCCCCCCCCCGCCTCTCTGGTTTGAGCAATGCCAAATGTGTTCTTCTGTCATCATGACACTTATGTGTATGGTGGACAGGTGATTGGCGTACAATTATTGAAGAACAGATAGAAAATTGCTTCATTATTAACAACTTTATGAACATTAACGAAATGCGAGATTGTATGATATTGTATCGTGTTTCTGAAGTGGATGAACAGACTTTTGCTCAGCAGCTGAACGATCTCGAAGTTCGGTGATGCGTTCGCCAGTGAGGCGTAAACAGCGAAAGCTTGCACCCAATTATGTGGCGCGTCTCTCCCATTACTCGGCCAAGTAAAGACATCTACGAAGTTACTGTGTTTTTTTGTCAAGAGTTGCTTCCCTTGTTGATTCCTTTCGTATAATTTTTTGACATGTCATTGCCTGTCTATATTTAGTACGTGTGGACTTTCTATACACACTAAACGACTATTGTGAATAGGTGTGAATTCAAGGTACTTGACGGAGACATCAACTGAGATATAAAACCCCTGCATTTTGGGGATACAAGATCTCACTATTGTATTAAAAGGGGGGGAAGGTCAAGGGGTGGTTCTAAAGTTTTGTGAAACAGGGTGCTGGAAGCTTAATTGCAACGGGCGAAGTGAGCTAGGAATGTTATAGGCTGGTTTAATTTCATAGAAGCTCTAAGACGCATTATCCTGCTTTTATTTGGGTCAAAATGAACTTTGTAAGTAGTCCAAATAAGGCAATATATATACGGAAACGCCGGAAGCAATTGCAGACTAGGAACTATCCAAGGACATCAGGAGAGGGTCCAAGGACTGCCCAGGTCCAAGAAGCTTTAGGGGTTCTGGTTCTGAACCACTTCTGTGAAGAGATTGGAGTGGGAGGTGTTGTCAGCCCTTACCCATTAAAGAGCGAAGGAACTAGAGTCCGGCCTCTGCTGCATGCAGTGCTGAAGTCCAGACTTGAATTAAAGGTTGTAGGAGAGTCCGAGCCTTGCTTCCAATGAACTGTGTTTAATTCATAAAAGCTCTGAGGCGCACGTTCCTGCATTGTTTGGGTTCAAACACAATGTCTAACTTGTAAATAATGCCAGATAATTGCACATCTTCACTGAGCTTGCAACATTGGGATCGGGACGCCTCAGAATCCGTCCCTTGGGTCTATGATTAATAGGAATGTATCATGATACATTTCACAATTATATACTGAAACATGTTTTATGAATGTATTTTGTATCTGTGCAATTTATTTATATTATTTCTCCAGACTATTTATTTTATAACTCGTCCACCCCCAATCCCCCACTTAAAATCAAATGGTCACTCCCTCAGTATTTCTTTCAGGAAAGGAAGATGGGTTACCTGACGATAGTTTCTCAAAGAAAAGCAACAAGGATTAACAAAACAGCCTTACCTTGCTTATGACGAAGTTGCAAAACACGTCTACCCTACAGTCCAACTGCCCTGCCTAAGGGTTATACTAACATTAGATTTGAATACTCAATATGCACGGCATGCGCTATGTTCACCGGAGGTTATTGTTAGCTTGTGTAGAGTTTCCAAGCTAAACATGCATGGTTAACTTTGAAAGGCTTGAATTTGCTCAGGCCGATATTGTTAACTGACGTTGGACGAAGACAGTCACTGATTGTACATCAGATATGTTCTTACTTTCGTGGGGTTTCATTTGGTGCGCATCGTGCAGACACAACGCCTTCTAAAAGAAATATCTCGGAAGAGAGACCATAATTTGTTCATTCTTTCTTTAGTCGTCTCTGAAAGACTTTGTATGGTTTTTCTTGAACGTCAGTGCTGATTAGTGTATTTTTTCACATGGAAATGAGTGACCTATTGTTTACTCGTCTAATGTACAAGTCGACAAAAGTCTATAACGTGTGTAATGAAATCTGATGGAGTTGTTGGGCGTTTCCATTGATTACGTCACTATGTTACAATAACATACATCTGTATGTGTTGTGTGTGTGTGCGTGTCACCTTCTATGGCATAATCCTCATTTTAAAAGGTGTGTGTAGATGACATTTATTTTCCTACTGTGGCTGTGTTTTGTATATTTCAATGAGTAATATTTACCTCTTGGATACGTGGTTAAATTCAATGTTTTCTTTCCGCAAAATATCTTTGAGAACGACACATATACATAAACATACAGTATATACATAACACGACTGATGCACAAACCATATAGCATGTTTAATGGTTTTGGCCTTCTCTTTAACTGACATTAATATTAAAAGACAGGGAAGTCATATATTAAGAAAACGCGCGTTCGCAAAGGGTCTGAGCATTCTTGTTGTGTACATTTTTACGTTCTGTTTTATATAGGTTATTGTGAATACTGCATATGTACGTACATCCCATGTATCTTGAATAGCTTGCCATGCACGCAACAAATGATCGTGTATAATTTGCAACAACGTCAAAATGTACCGATGCTCTCCACAATTTTCGCGACCGTTTGGAAGTGTCAAAACATCCAGTCTGCATTCAGCAAAACTCAGTGACGTGTCACGGTTTTTATCCAAGCTCTCAGACGCATTCTCCTGCTTGTTTTGGGGTCAAAATGAACCTTGCAAGTAGTCCAAGTAAGGCAATATAATTACAGAAACGACGGAAGCAATTGCGGACTGGGAACTATCAAAGGACATCAGGAGAGGGTCCAAGGGCCGCCTAGGCCCCAGAAGCTTTTGGGGTCCTAGTTCTGAACGATGTATGTGAAACGATTGGAGTGGGAGGTGTTGTCAGCCCTTACCCATTAAAGAGTGCAGGAACTAGAGTCCGGCCTCTTTATCTACTGTGACGAGTGTCGACCAATGATGCATGCAGTGCTGAAGTCCAGATTTGAATTAAAAGTTGTAGGAGAGTCTGAGGGTTTGCTCCCAATGAACTGTGTTTGATTCATAAAAACTCTGAGGCGCACGTTCCTGCATTGTTTGGGTTCAAATAATATTTTTAACTTGTAAATAATGCCAGATAATTGCCAATCTTCACTGAACTTATAGCATTGGGATCGGCACGCCTCAGAATCCGTCACGTGAGTTTATGATTGATGGGAATGTTTCACGATACATTTCACAATTACTAGTATATACTGAAACATGTTTTATGAATGTATTTTGCATCTATGCAATGTATTAATATTATTTCTCCAGACTATATTTCCTGACTGTTCTCCAAAATCGCCTGGAAACTATTTATTTTTAAAATCGTCCATCCCCCCCTCCCCAATAATAAATAAATGGTCACTCCCTCAGTGTTTCTTTCAGGTAAGGAAGATGGGTTACCTGACGACAGTTTCTCAAAGAAAAAACAACTGGGCAACTGGAATTAAGAAAACAGCCTTACCTTGCTTATGACGATATTTGAAAAACACGTCTCCACAGCCCAACCGCCATGCCTAATACTGAATATGCGTGGCATGCGCTTTTTTCACCGGCGATTATTGTAAGCTTGTATCCAGTTTCCAAGCTACACATGGGTAACTTTGAAGGTTTGAATTTGCCTAAAGTACACAAGCCGATATTGTTAGCTAAAGTGGGACAGCGTTGTGGAAGACAGTCACTGGTTGTACATCAGAAATGTTCTTACTTTCGTGGGGTTTCATTTGGTGCGCATCGTGCAGACACAACGCCTTCTAAAAGAAATATCTCGGAAGAGAGACCATAATTTGTTCATTCTTTCTTTAGTCGTCTCTGAAAGACTTTGTATGGTTTTTCTTGAACGTCAGTGCTGATTAGTGTATTTTTTCACATGGAAATGAGTGACCTATTGTTTACTCGTCTAATGTACAAGTCGACAAAAGTCTATAACGTGTGTAATGAGATCTGATGGAGTTGTTGGGCGTTTCCATTGATTACGTCATTATGTTACGATAACATACATCTGTATGTGCTGTGTGTGTTTGCGTGTGTGCGTGTCACCTTCTATGGCATAATCCTCATTTCAAAAGGTGTGTGAAGATGACATTTTTTTCCTACTGTGGCTTTGTTTTGTTATTTCAGGGACTTATATTTACCTCTTGGATACGTGGTTAAATTCAATGTTTTCTTCCGCAAAATATCTTTGGGAACGACAAATATACATAAACATAATTATGTACTTACCACGACTGATGCACAAAACATATAGCATGTTTAATGGTTTTGCCTTCTCTCTAACTGACATTAATATTAAAAAACAGGAAACTCATATATTAAGAAAAGGTGCGTTCGCAAACTGTCTGAGCATTCTTGTTGTGTACATTTTTACTTTATGCTTTATATCGGTTATTGTGAATACTGCACATGTACGTACATCCCATGTATATTGAACAGCCTGGCATGCACGCAACAAATGATGGTGGATAATTTGCAACAACGTCAAAAATTTACCGATGCTCTCAACAATGTTCGGGACCGTTTGGAAGTGTCAAAACATCCAGTCTGCATTCGGGTAAACCCTGTGACGTGTCACTGTTTTTATCCAACTATTTGCCTAATGTTTCACGCAGGCACGGTAGGGCTCACTTTCTGTTGATGCTGTAAGGAGTCTATTCAAAATATTCAAATTGAATTTGTCTCAATCTGCCAGGATAAAGAGGATACGACGTAATTTATTGACAGAAAAACTTGTATTATGTCTAATCTACAGTACATGTTATTTATTTAACACAAAATGCTCCAAACATTATATGTCCTGGTTCGGAACACGTATCCAACTTTAAGGGTTTCGTTATACATGTGTGCTTTTGTCAATATAGCTCTTAAATCTTAACCTCGTCCTGATTGCAATTAAGTTTCACCCTTAATGTTAAAAACCGTTGTTGCATCTGACCGCATTTAAAGAGTATGATATTCATTTATGAAAAGTCAATTTTCACGCATACAAAATATGATGAAGGATTTCCGAAATTGAAGATTAAACTGTCTACATGTATATGAAACGGCATAGTTGGCGAAGTTAGCTCCCCTACATTGCACTTACATCTTGGACATGAATCGGTGGATGAAGTCCCGAAGTCTTTTGCTACCACTACATGTAAACTATCCACAAGAACTTCATGAAGTATATCTAATTATCACACACAGTTCATTATTAATAAAACTGAAAGTCATTTGCAACTACTTGCGCATATTTGGCAATAATGTTTCTTCAAACATTTCATTCGTGAATAATGATATTGTTGATATGGAGACAGACATGTTTTACGTTGGTTGTAGTAGTAGTAGTGATGGTAGGATTAAGGGCGAACTTGGGCTTTTCAGGAGCCTATCTGTGCCGAAATCATCACAGCGGTTTTATGCTCACTAAATTGCACATGGTAAAAATTCAGAAACATCCTGCCTACACAAAAACTCAATTTGAAAGTATTTTTTTTTTTTTTTTTTAGTTATTGTTTAACGTGACTTCCAGTCAATTATATTCGACGATATCGTCACGGTGGTTACAGGGGGCTCCCCTCTCCAGGAAATACGACAGTTGCATGGTCATTGGTGGTTGATGGGGTTGTCTTCCCTTCAAAAATGATGGAAAGTTCTGATTTTGTCGTCCGGATGTCTCGTGTTGCCTGGTTGTCCCTTGTTACCTTGGATGGTTTTACTATTGGATAGCTGAATTGGTTTATTGATATATTTGGTATTCGTACAGGTTTGAGTTATGATTTTCTGAAAGTTCTTTTTTGAAAATTTGGGATTTGTGTTGGTCAGTTGGCTTGTCCTGTTATGAATCCTATCCAAGACATGTATTCGTGACCAATTGTCTCATATGCTATGGCAGATGACATCCCATTCCCGTATCTACTTCTTTCTCAGCGGAGAGCTTCCAAGGAGATTACACTAAATATGCCTTACCTTGAAATTGCTCACCGTTCCGAATAGAATATTTATCTACGCCAGGTTTCCAATGGGCTGTAATTATTACTTAAAACAATTTTCAACTTGTTCTATTTTTCTAAACATACTATATAACAAGTAATAAATTTGAAAATAGATTGATATAGATTTTAGAGAAGTTCTGATATGTCACAATGTGATAATAATTTTACGTAGTAAATACTTTGTGACCTCATTATTTCCAATACTATGCAAGCTCTGAATGGTCATGACTGAAACCCGGTCATGGCATGAGCAGATGTAGGTCTGAATCTTCTGGATGCTTATGGAGAAAAGCGGTATAGACAGAAAGAGACAAAGTTCTGACGAATGCAAGACAGGTAGTGGTCAGCTCCAGAAATAGAGCCTTAGAGCTTTTATATATAGTCAGCCTGGCTGTGTGGGACTTCCAAACACTGATGTGGTACCACTTAGAATAAATTGGACCCTAGTTACCTAATGCTTGTCGTACAAGGTGATAAAAATGGGGAGATTTGTTTTGGGTTTGTTTTTATTTAACTGTTGAATTATTATCTCTCTCAGTCTTGCATGACCGACTGAAAGATTGTCTTCATGGCTCTCAAGTCCCAGAGGCATAAATGCATGCGACGTTGCTCCAGCCAAAGGGGGGGGGGGGGTGCAAGGCTGC
>JAUELE010220921.1:0-12898 GCA_031471655.1 Diodora aspera | reverse complement strand
ATAATTCCTTAATTTATGTAAGTGAACCTCACTCAGCATTTATTTTTGTGGCCAGTGCTCTACTTTGTGATGCATTTTTTTTTGTGCTGATGATATGACTGTAAAATGACAAAGATGTATAGTGTCCCAGCCTGACAGTTGCCCATTTAGGGGATTCACAAGGGGGCGATTTAAATATTTAAGCGATAAAATAAGTGTTGAGGTGCATGCAAAGTGAGATTGTGACTGTTGGAATTGCATGGTCCATAGGCATACGAGCCAGTGGGGGCAGTTGCTCTCTAAGTTTCGGGCAAAAATGTTCAGAGTTCGGGCAACAATACCCCAATATTTGGGCAAAAATGTTCAGAATTCGGCCAACAACACCCCAAGATTCGGGCAAAAATGTTCAGAGTTGAAACAATAACAACACCCCAAGATTTGGGCAACAATGTTCAGAGTTTGGGCAACAACACCTCAAGATTTGGGCAACAATGTTCAGAGTTTGGGCAACAACACCTCAAGATTCGGGCAACAATGTTCAGAGTTCAGGCAACAACACCCCAAGATTCGGGCAACAGCAGAGTGAAAACGGCTTTCAGTTTTACCCCGGGGTCATTTTTCGGGCAAGAAGGTCACTGGTGCCCAACTCCGAGGGTGCCCATACACCTATGGCAGGGTCCCCTGACTCTGGGCTGGCTGTAGTCATCTTGGTGCCCTTGACGAGATTAGGGTCTTCTTTTGATTCAACAATGTAACATGCCAGCTGCATAATAAGGATGATTCTAAGCCAAGAAATATAACATCATTTTTGTGTCCAGTTTTTGAGATATTCCCACAATACTGTTTTTGGATGTGGTTTTAATGAATATGGTTGAAGTTGGCGACAATAGGTTTTTGTTTCACCTTATGGGCGGAATATATTTGGATTCTATTTTAGTAACAACCCCATGGGGTTCCCGATGGTGTTGCTCTAACACCAGAAAGAATAGGACCCCAGTATCCACATGCTTGCCGTAAGAGCCGCCTTTCTTACTACTGATCCTGTGTTGTCCCTTTTCCTGATGTGCCTCTTGTACATCACATTGCGCTATGGCTGAAATATTGCCCCCTGCAATGTAAAAATCCATTTCACTCACTCACTTATATATGTAACTGTATCGTAACGTTACAATTATTCCTTTCAGGTGTGATGATGATTTCAAAACAAAACTGTAGAGTTGTTTAACTTCCCAACTTCGTATTTATTCTAGGGTTATGGAAGGATGACGAGAATGAATAAAATTGTGTCATTTCACATTTAGTCTGGCTATTGTTTTTGTAGCTTCATAATAACTAAGCACCTCTCCTTGCAAATACTTCAAATGGGGTTTTGTTTGTTTGCTTCACAATTTGTAAATAGAAAATAATTGCTACCAGTACAACCACAAAATAGTTCCCTGTGTCTGATGAAGGCGTGAGACGACACACCGAAAAATCGCCCAAAGAAAATTAAAGCAAATTGTTATCCATGCTATGCCACCGACTTCTAAACATGCCAATCAAGCAGCCAAATGGTGTCCAACTACATGTACGAAATGGGCCGAGTAAAACCTGTACTTCTTTCTTGTCCATGGCACTGCTCTGTACTTGGCACTTGTACTTGTAGTAGAGGAAATGTAAGTTGGAAAGAAAAACATCCTTAACTTGTATTTTAGTCTCCGATCGTTGCAAAAGTGAGTGAAGCGCTGTAAAATATCCAAACTGCATGCAGATACATGTAGCTTCCCTCAATGTACCCAGCTCGTTTGAAATGAACGTTGTTAACTGCACACTTCAATTCCACCTTAATATTTCTTGTAGATTTAATAAGGAACATGAAACAATGTTACTCCCGGAGTCGCACGTTTCATGCCATGCTCTACAATGTCCACTTTTATTGGGCTGCATAAATAATAATTGCGTCTCGAGGATTTCTTTTCCAAAAGTGACGAGGGGATAAGGACTGTTTCTTTGTTATACATGTATATGTATATCAGATACAACCCTACCCTTGTCACGGATTAAGTAGATCACTATATATCCTTCAATTACATGTGTTATAAAACAATTTTTTAATAACATACCCACACACATGTGCATCTGTTTGTCAACAGCTTATTGAACCGGAATAAATTTGACCATGCCAGCTAGCTGGCATCTTGATAATTGCTAGAACTATTTATACAACTCTTTTCTGCTCAGGTTACCAAGAAAGTGTTACAACATATTGTTGATATATGAAACGAATGGTGGTACAATTGGACGCGTTACGTTAAATCCCTAACTTATACATGTGTATATCGTTATGTATGAAACCAGCAAGGCGTACTACGTCCTATATTGAGTTCTTTGTACTACAAATAAAACTAACTCGTATTTTGATATGTATCTTCAGCATTGGAACTCCGTCTTATTCTCTTCAAACAAATGTATTTGAAATATCAGATAAACAATGTATGAGTATTATCCGTCAAATATAAATTTCAGAAAAGTTAAGTACGATTCAGTTGTTGACATCATTCATACGTGTACATTAATGATTGAAGTTAGTAGGCATAGGAAATTACCTCGTCACCAAATACTGTATGTACTCACTGTAACTTGATGAAACTGGGGACTAATATAATGTTTGTTAATTTGTGATTCAAGAATAAAATAAAGAGAACAAAATAGTATGTATAGATAACTTCATTTCATTTATGTCGAGCGAAACAACAAAAAATGTGGGTGTTTACTGATCGACGAGATTACACTGAAATGTAAGTTGAACTGTCACCTGTGTTTTTAACTCACCGAACACACCAACCAGGACTGTGCAACTGTTCACAGAGGAATGGCAGTATATATAAAACTGTTCGTTGTATTCTTATTCAGTGCATTTCTTGTTTAAATTAATTTTTGTTATTATACGTCCATTCATTTATCCTTAATAATAATAATAATGGATAGTTCTTTTATAGCGCGGTATCTCCATCAAGAGTAGACTCAAAGCGCTTCCATATATTACCCTGGTTAACCTGAACTGTCTTTCAGCGCTAGAAGGTCATTACACTCCAACAATTGGAGGACCAGTACCCAATTTCAGCTGGGTCGACTGAGACAATTGTGAAGAAATTGAGAAAGTGAGAAATAAATAGGTAAAGAGAGAAGTGAGAGATAAATAGGTTAAGAAAGAATTGAGAGATAAATAGGTGAAGAGAGAAGTGAAAGATAAATAAGTAAGAGAGAAGTGAGAGATAAATAAGTAAAGAGAGAAGTGAGAGATAAATAGGTAAGAGAGAGAAGTGAGAGATAAATAGGTGAAGAGAGAAGTGAAAGATAAATAAGTAAGAGAGAAGTGAGAGATAAATAAGTAAACAGAGAAGTGAGAAATAAATAGGTAAAGAGAGAAGTGAGAGATAAATAGGTAAAGAGAGAAGTGAGAGATAAAAAGGTAAAGAGAGAAGTGAGAGATAAATAGGTAAAGAGAGAAGTGAGAGATAAATTAGTAAGTGAGAGAGAAGTGAGATATACATAACTAAAGAGAGAAATGAGAGATAAAAAGTAAGTGAGAGATACATAAGTAAGAGAGAGAAGCGAGAGATAAATAAGTAAGAGAGAGAGAGAGAGAGAAGTGATATATACATAAATAAGGAGACAAGTGAGAGATAAATAAGTAAAGAAAGAGAAGTGAAAGATAAATAGGTAAGCGAGAGAAGTGAGAGATACATAAATAAAGAGAGAAGTGAGAAATAAATAAGTTAGAGAGAGAAGTGAGAGATACATAAGTAAGAGAGAGAAGCAAGAGATAAAGAAGTAAGAGAGAGAGAGAGAGAGAGAGATACATAAATAAAGAGAGAAGTGAGAGATAAATAAGTAAGAGAGAGAAGTGAGAGATACATAGGTGTGAGAGAGAAGTGAGACATGAATAAGTAAGAGAAAGAAGTGAGATATACATAAGTAAGAGAGAGAGAGAGAGAGAAGTGAGAGATACATAAATAAAGAGAGAAGTGAGAGATAAATAAGTAAAGAGAGAGGGGAGAGATAAATAGGTAAGAGAGAGAAGTGAGAGATACATAAATAAAGTAAAAAGTGAGAGATAAATAGGTAAAGAGAGAAGTGAGAGATAAAATAGGTAAAGAGAGAGATAAATAAATAAAGAGAGACGTGAGAGATAAATAAGTAAGAGAGAGAAGGGGGAAATAAATATATAAAGAGAGAAGTCAGAAATATGATGTTAATAAGTGAGATAATAGAGAAAGAGAGAAATACTATTTTAATAAATAACTAAAGAGAGCAGTGAGAAATATTATGTGTAAGAGAAAGAGTGAGCGATAATAAATAAAAAGAGAGAAGAGAAGATATTACGTCAATGATTTCAGAGATAAAGTGAGGTAGATGAGTAAAGAGAGATGGGAGAGTTACTGTCTAAATTTGTAAGTATAGAGATAAAGTAAGAGATAGAGAAAAGATAAGAGAAGTTATTATGTAAATAAGAGAAAGTGAGAGTCATCCACCTGATTGCAAATCATGTTTAATGAATGGTTCAGTAACCTGTTTACACAACACCATGATTCCGTTTTGACAGCTATAAATGTTAATGTAAATCACTGCGTAAGAAGGCGTAAATCTAAATAAACTGGGCACAAACTGTGGACACTCACAGGCAAGTGCTTGTCATAGAGGTAATGTCAACTGAAGTCAATTACCCCTCCCTGATAGCAGGACAGGTACTTGTTGAGGACATACTTGAGAGAGTCGAACACTTCAGTGACCTGAGAAACCACTCCCTACAGTTGTACTGACAGATTTACGAAGGGTTCACCTACTAGTGGACAAGGTAGCCATTTGACATTCGAAATCTAGTCTTTGAAATAATTTGACCAATATTACATGAAGAAAATTGTACGTATATGAATAAGACATTTGATTACAAAGTAATGCAAATATATTTAACTATAATAACTATTGTATCTCCTAGATCAGTTACTTAAAAAAATGTAATAATTAACAGTGTTATTGAAACTATATTCTCACTTCAGGTAAATCAAACCAATGCAAACACGACATGAGCATATCAAGCTTATCAATAATATCTTTGATATGAGATATTAATATCATGTTGCCGATAACCTGTACATACAGCCAGTCGTCTTTTGTTCCACGCCTTTCAGAGGGCAATGGTTGGTGGCTGGTGTCAAGAACACTCTGTTTGTTGTCAACCACGGAACAATCAACAGAGCGAGCTTCCACAAAGAGCTTCTCTCCTACTTCGTCAGGACAATTCTTTACTCAATCCGTGTTACACAAGCGAGATATCTCCATGTACGTTAATTAATGTCTGTCTGGTCAACACCTTGAATATATTTCCCAACCAGATAACCATTTGACGCTGTCAGTTTGATCTAGGTGCAGAAGGTATGCAGCGTTCTGGAGTGGATTTACTTTTTCATGATATAAATGGCAAACTTTGATTTATAATAGGGGTAGCTCATGCAGGGTCTTGATTTCATTTTAACACAACTGCATTTCTGAATTTTTATACTAAATTTAGTTCAGTATCACAAATCGATAAGTAATTAATTTATATCTTTAAAAGCCAGTGTTGATAAACTACTTGTATATTTAGTTTGGTGATATGGATTCGTGCAGCGATCCACAAAGTGCGTGGACGATTATGTGAGCAATACTGGACGTGGCGTGACTTCAGCAGTTTTCAGCTATATCACCGTGATGACAGTTCCACTTATAGGCTACTAGAAAACAAGCTCGTCACAGTTTATATCGGCCTGAATTCAACACGACATCGACCACTGAGTGAAGTAAAGCCTTACTAAACTAGTTGAGTATACGAGTAAGCATCATCTGACAAGGGGCAAGCTTCGATGGGAATATTCAAAGTTCGGCATTCGAGTTTAGGAATCAAACGATGAATCATTTCCCAGTTCTTTCAGTATCGGATCAGATCCATCCAAGATTACCGAATCATTTCCCCCTTTTTTAGAACAACAGGAAGATGTTCCCTTTTGGAAATAACAATAATTACATCTATTGGCAAGAACAGATTACTTTCCCGTTTTGGAATAACAGAACCATTTACCTCCTTGGCAATAACAGGTTACTTTTCGCTTTTGAAATAACAGATCCATTTCCCTCCTTGGCAATAACATATCATTTTTCCCTTTTGGGATAACAGAACCATTTCCCTCCTTGGCAAAAACATATTCTGTTCCCTTTTGGAATAACAGAACCATTTCCCTTCTCGCCAATAACCGAACCATTTCCCCTTTTGGCAAAATAGAATCATTTCCCCTTTTGACAAAACAGACTGATTTCCCTCCATGGCAATAACAGAACCACTTCTCATTATTTTAGACTAACAGAAAGATGTAGATATCTACCATTTTGGCAAAACAGAATCATTTCCCCTTTTGGCAAAACAGAATCATTTCCCCTTTTGGCAAAACAGAATCATTTCCCTCTTTGGCAATAACAGAACCATTTCCCCTTTGCCGACAGCAAAACAAATTTCTTCTCTTGGCAACAACAGAATAATTTACAAGCACAAATATACTACCTGACTGCCGCTAGTGCTCGGAGATATACAGTGAAATTGCCACTTAGATTTATATTTAGCTCGTAACCTGAATTTTATTACATTAGCTATCTTCATACATATCGCCGTACTGCATAGATTGTAACTCAGTATATATATACACACACACACCTGTAGACAATAATTTAATATAGAATTAACTGTAAGTGTTTTGTGTTTACATTTGCCAAGTGTAAATGTGAGGACAATGCATCGAAGAAATGTAATGTTTTTTAGAGACTGCATTGGAGTACACCAGACATTTCCGTGATCCTGTGGTACATGTTCAATATATTTATGTACACGATCATCGTGTCATCTTGACTTTGCAGCAGGTCAGCTCCGCACCAGTGACACATATCTAGTCGCCGAGAGTTGTCAACGAAATAACCTTCTGTGTGTAGCCCTTGTTTATACAAACACGTTTTAGGCAAGTATATTCGCCGGAAATCGTGATTTTGTGTTTTAAATGTCCAGAAACGGAAATAATATATTTCTTTCCCAAAATAAAGTTGGGATTTTAAAAGAATTTAAATACAAACGTATACAAGTACATGTATTACCTTGGTTTAATTGACTGACTACAAGTATCTTAAATTTTGTCTGTACACTGTTGACTAATTTACTGAAATATTTGACAGGGATTGAAGGAATACACCGACTTAGTTTTCTCAAGATTGTTACAGAGACCCTAAAGATACTGAAAATTTAACTTAAAGTTGGATACGTGGTCAAATTCAATGTTTTCTTTTCGCAAAATAACTTTGGGATCGATAAATATACATAACAATATGCACATACCACGATTGATGCATAAAACATATAGCATGTTTAATGCTTTTGCCTACTCTCTAATACAAATAAAATATAACATCACTCCCCTGTGTTTTAATGTTTGAAAGCGTTCGCAAACTGTCTGAGCAATCTTGTTGTGTACATAGCTTCATTCTACATTATATCGGTTATTGTGAATACTGTACATGTATATATCTTGAACAGCCTGTCATGCATGCAACAAGTGATCCTGGATAATCTGCAACAACGTCAAAAAAATTACCGATGCTCTCAACAATTTTCTCGATCGTTTGCAAGAGTTTCAAAACATACGATCTGCATTCGGCATACTCTGTGACGTGTTACTATTTTTATCCAGCTATCTAGTAATCTCCATGCTGCGACGAGTAATGTTTTATGCAGGGTACGAGGAATCGCCTTGTGGGGGAACTGTAAGGAGTCTATTTAAAAATGCAAACTGAATACTTTTCAATCTGCCAGGATTAAGGTGTTACGACGTTATTTATTGATGCAAACAATTTTACAATGTCTACTCTACAGTATATGTTATTTATTTAACACAAAATGTTCCAAACAATCGTCCTGCTAGGGAACACGTGACCAACTTAAAGAAAAACGTCCTTCATCGTCAGTTTGGCTTATTTTCAGGTAATTACATTCATGTTGGGCTTAGACTGTCGTGTTTTATTTGTGGCTTACAAGAGCGCAGTGCCAGTGTAGCTTGAGTTCCATTCCTTGCTGGGACATTTGTACTTTTGTCTAACGTTGCACTCAAATGAGACACACAGCGTCATCGATGCATTAACATGATAAAAGACTATCTCTCGATTTAATTTCTCACAGGTTGTCGTTAATAATAATAAGGAGGTTCATGGCAAATATTTGTGAGCGAAGAGAAAAGTCTTAAGTCGTCTGCGGAAAGTCTAAAGGATTTTAGTAGATCTGATGTCAAGAGGACTCTGGTCCCTAAACAACAGGGCTGATACCAAAACAGTTTAACAAGCTCTTCAAGTTTTGTTGTGGTGTTCGGAAAGGTCAGATGATATTTAGTTTCTGAGCTCAGACAACGTGCTGGCTTGTACGCATTGGCAAGTTCTCTGAGGTAAAGGGGAGAGTCAGTGTCAAGAAGAGCCTTGTGGTTAAGTACAAAAACTTTGAATCTGATTCTTGTGAGCGACTATTGGACCTTCTTTGATCAGCAATGTGAAAATAGCTGGGTAAAGGACAACATGGGCTCTTATTCATTTACAACCTTTTGTTATATTGTATGCAGTTTCTATGCAGATCCTTACAGCGTAATGTGCCCTTTAACTGATCTGTCAAAAGAACCCGTACGTTCGCTAAACCATGAAATGTATCGGGCACTGATCGCAATGTAATATTAGTTTTGAAACCAATAGTCAAAATCTATAGGAGAAAACGACTGAACAGAATCGTCTTACCTCCACTGTTTTACTCCGTCCTGTGTTAGGTACTACCCTGAGCTTGACGGAAGGGACAAACCCAGTCACCCCCCTCCTCTTTGTTTCCAAGCTGAAGGAATTGCCATCAAATTCTATCACCTTGGGTCTGGTAGTGGGGCGAGATTTAAATCTCTGAGCATACTCTTCTGGTGCATTGGTGGAGACCGGAGCAGTCTTGGAACGAGATTTTCCGCGATTTGGGTAAGTCTCCAAGATATCTGTGAAAGTATAACTCAGGGGTCTTGGGGGAACACTCCTGTAAATAGTCGATTGGGATGCCGTCCTGGGACCCATCTTGGCGCCGAACCCGCGACTTTGAAGCTTGCCTCCTAAAGGGGAGAGGTAAAACGTTGCTTTCCCGACCCCTGACGACGCAGGTTGTAGCGGTACAGAACGTTGTGTCATAATTCCAAGCTTGTAAATCCGATTTATTATCCGATCCTATGCTGGTCGACTGCACAGGAACATATGTACACGCATATTTACAAGGACTTCATACCTATACGAGTAGTTCAGAAACCGAAAAGCTAAGTGTCAGAAAATCCTGGATCACCGTCCCGGTCGATCCGTGATCAGTAAATTTAGTCATCCGCGAGATAGATCTACCCACGTCCTGTAATTCAAAGCAGTGTTCTGGGCTCTAGGAGACTACTGAATACACCTGACCCAAAACAACACAAGCAAAACCACGATATAGGCTTTGTGCGCACGCATGAAAAGATCTTTAGAAGGGAGCCTTCGTGTACTCTGTGGATTACGTCTGTTCGCCGACCTCGTGGTGTCGGAGCTGGTGCTAAGGACTCGCGACTGAGCGGACGCTCTTAAGTGGTTGACATGGCGTGTCTGTAGGGACGTATCTTATCAGTCCCATCACATGCACTGTTGAATGTCACATAGGTAGTGAGACACCGGCTCTTGTTTTTGAATTGAAATTTCGTGCCGATCAGCGATAGCGAAATAGCTAAATTATCTCGGTGTTGTTAAATCACTACTACGTGGCTTTACGACAGTTGGGCATACTCCTGGTGATTTAACGCACCTGACAGTCGTGTAGCCAGATTGTTAGGTATTGTCAACAAACGACGACATCAACTTTTCTACGAAACCGAAGAGGTGAACTAAGTCAGAAGAAATACAGATTACTGACCAAAGATAAACATACAGAATTTCATTTCATTGCAGATTCGAAACCTTTATTTATCCAAATCTCATAAACGCCGTATACTGTGATTAGAGAATACATGATGATGCAGTGTCTTCCTGTGACGTCTTCTGAAAAGACTTTGCAAATCCATCAATTCTTACATTGCTGAAATTCTGCAGAGGATACACAAGGCTCGATCAAAATGTAGACAATATTTTATTAAGGGATATATCATTATATAAGGGAGTCACCATTTCTCATTTTAGGGAGGGGGGGGGGGGCGAGGGAAGGGCTGGGAGATTTTGAAAATAAATAGTTTGAAGACAATTTTAGAGAAAATAAAACGATTGCATGAGTCAAGAGTAAAAAATAGATAGATTGCAGAGGTACAGTGTATATACATTTTAAATTATTTTTCAGATTGTAATTTTGAAATGAATCATGAAATGTATAAACCTTAATATCCCCTTTTAACTACATTTTATATTCCTGTAAATACACTAAAATTAAACCTTAATTACCCTGGATAAACATATCTAAAAAATAGATAGTTCATCGGCAATTTTCTCTGACAAAAATATATTGTCTCGTGCCGTGAAATTAAAAATACTTTGTAAGAGAAAAATCTTCCAGTCCTCCCTCTAAAAATCAAATGGTCACTTCCCAAGTTAAACATCTCCTTTTAGTCTGTTTTTAGTGATGAATTGATGCTTCACACTGCAGGGGAAAGCGTTCAGCTACATCACAAGATGACCGAGCTCATACAGAGATTTGTAGAAAAACTTCATAGCAAATTTTAGTCGGTTTCTGTGGCACAACATAAGGGCAGATACACGTCTACCTGTCTTCCCGAGTAAGCGTGACCAGGTTTCAGTTGAGGAACACAGCTGAAAATCTTTCTGCTTGTCCTAGGCCAGCCCTCATCTCAAAGAATATGACAACTTGTTATGGACGACAACTTCTTTATTTTTGAAAGCGACGTTTCGGCATAGGTTCTAATGCCGCATGAATAATCAGTTGTCATTCATAAACAGTTGTCGTATTCTGTGATCAAGTCAACTTCTAAAATGCCGATTAGACAAAACCCTCAGCTGTATCATTTGATGTGTGGATTGCACACAATGTCCAGTTGTGGTTGCAAACCTTGAAAGTATGGAACACGTATGTAGTGTGCAGTTATTCCAGTTTGCTATGCAGTATCACTACAACAAGATGAATGGGGTCCAGACCCCACTTAATACTCAAGGAGGGACTAGATCTCCCCACCCTCCTTCCCGAAATCCATCTCGTGATTGCACGCAGTTACGTTTCAAGCTACTTTCAACTTGAGTCACGTGACGTGTATACAAAGTGAGATGGCGACGTAAATAGAACTATCCGCGAAATGACAGATTGCTCAAAATCTCAGAAGAAATGTATCATGCAGTGACAATAGTCATTATAATAATAGTTGCCCTCTGACTTTAGAAGCAATCACAAAAATGAAAACAGTGAATACTGGCAATTCTTTTAATTGCAAATGTAGGTGAGAGGCTTTGGTCAGCGCTCATGATTCTTGAAGCTGTCCAGCCGCACCACCGGTGTGATTGAAACGTTCCGCTCTGATACGTCCCGATTCTCTTGGTACATCTGTTCTTTCTTGGCATTTCCACCTGGCTGGTATGGTGAAACCGCTATGCACTGAAAAAGTTATGGACGTAAGTCAGGGTTTTATGATTATTTATTTTATGCTTCTGCGCTGAATCAATACAAGTCGCTTCATGACCTACGCTTCTCCTGTTGTGGAGATTTACGAATATTGTTAACGCTGGTACGCGTCCACCACGAACACTATCTGTATTGTCACTGGACGTGCATAGCTCTCTGTAATATAGCTATCGCAGAATAGCTACTTTTCAAGGAATCCCAAATGAAAAAATATATGTTGTATTTGATCATTTTCTAAGCTGTCACAAAATATATCAATTCCAAAACCCTCCACCAAAAAGGGTTTATTCACACACCCCCTCTGATCATAACCTTTGCCATATTTCCGTCCGTAACGTACAACAAGAATCTACTGTTGTCAGACGCCACGATCGCATAGTCCATTTCTCCCTTGAGGGGTGCCAAGGCAATAGTTTCTGCTCATGACTAGATGTCAGAAGTGTTCGTCTTGCCCTGTAACACTACGAATCCGCCTTCGTACAGGGCTTGAGAAGACTCTGACTATATATATTGTGGGCATCCTCGAAATCCAGGGTATAAGGACACCGCCAACTCTCATATACCCTGGAATCCCTGCTATTCACGACGATCGTCTAGGGGCGGGCGTTTTGATCAATCAGTGAAGCTTACATAGCAAAAGTTTGCGTCCAATCATGTGGCGCTTTTCTCCTGACACTCGGCGAAGTAAAGACGTTTGTGTTAAAATTTATCAAGAGTTACTTCTCGTGCAGTGAAGGCGACATTTCATAGGCTATCTATATTTAGCAGATTGGACTTTTCATACGCACAAAACGACCATGTTGAATAGGAGTACATCCAGGGTATATTACCGTTAGCGGTGTCATTATACCCTGGATTTCTAGAAATGTATTGCGGAATGTGTTCTAGAAAACCATAGAGTTCTGTCTACCTTAGCACTCTTTTCATTGGTCTATCTGTCCTGTCCCCACGCTCTAATGTACATGTACGTGTTTAACTGTCGATGCAACAGCACAACAGGACAGGCATGTCCGATGCCTACCAATAATTTACTATTGTTTACTGAATCAAATATTTGGTCTCATTATTAAAACCCTATTCGGTATCAGTGTAATTCGTCAAAACTGAGAGTGAAATAATGTAGGAAACAAAATATTTAAATGTTGAAGAGTGAATTATTTTCCAAGCAATATTCACGCAGTTCTGTATTTGTTGCAGGGGTTGTTTTCATTTGCAATA
>JAUELE010220910.1:1164-12899 GCA_031471655.1 Diodora aspera | reverse complement strand
ACAACGGTGACAACAAAAGATATATATATCCATCGATCATTACACTGAATTGTCCATAGATTTTCGCCAAGTTTGGCATGTCACCGTTTTAGCATGTCACAATTTTAGCTAATACCTGTAAAACGATGTCGTAAAACTGTTATGTCGTTCTGTTTCCTTCGATAAAAGGTATCTAATCATCCATGAGAAGTCTTCCAATGTCACGTGTCAATATTCTTTGTTACAATATGAGCGAATTGAACGTATTTTAGCTTTATGACCGATTATCCAGACGCAACTTTGATTATATCCCTTTAAAGGCAGTTTTTCAACACGTTCAATTTCAATTCAGTTTTGATTACAAACGAAAACATCATATCATACCTTTTGGGGCAGTTTAATTTTGTCCCATTTGTCAGAGGTGACATATTGGTTTTAACATATAAAGAGGGTTAGATGCATAATGTCAGACAAAGCTTGATGAAAACTGTTTAAAAAGACTAAAGATGTACAAGTTGGTATAATTTTCAATCTACATAAAGCTTATATTGTATGCCATAGACGGATCTAGGATTTTGGAAAACGAGGGGTGCATGATATAATTTGGGACAAAAGGGGGAAGCAGACTGGTTAATGCAGTTTTACATAAAATTTGGCTGAAAAGAGTGGGCTGGTTGGTGATCCCCCATTGGATCCGCCTATGTATGCCGGTTAAGCAACCATGTGTTTTTACTCTCCAGACAATAAAAATTGCAAATCTAGTGATAACCTGGTCTTGTCCCATGACTGGGGAATGTTTTTAGAGAGACATGAGTGAGTCCAGAGCAATTCCAGCAATTGCTATGAAACTGGAAGTAGAAGGAGATAGTCTCTTAAAGAAATGTAAAAGTAAAATAAAACTGAAAATTTCACAGAATATTTTTAGTCTACGGGTAGCCAATCAGAGGCCTTTCAGTGATGTCAGGGCTTATAATACCTTTCAGGATGTCAAGAGCGTAGAAACAAATGATCACATTTGACCCTAGTTTCTGTTCGTTTTGCTCTCTGCTAGGTAAATTGTGATTGCAGCAAATATTGCTTTTTCTGTCCTACTGGGTTCATAGCCAGGTCAAGCTTTCCTACTGTGATTATTGAATTTATCAAAGGCTGAAACTGCTCCACAAGATAAGAAGGAATGATATTCAATGTGTACTCGTGCATGGGCGGCTGATACATGTCATACAGAAACATGACGAGGTTTGCGCAAACATTTCGGAATATTCGTCATGGTTGGATCTTTCATTGGGCCTGATTATTATGTAATATAAATTACGTCTCTGGCTGAAAATAACTAAGTCTAGGGCAGGCAATTTTATGATTTTTGCATTATAGCTTAAACATTGCCAACTGTGACATTAAGCATCATTTCAGTCATAAAACGAATGGAAAATATTTAATATAATTCCTAACAAGTGCACTAAAAGTACAGATCTTAAATGGTTGCAGTATAGGATTATACACAATATACTCCCAACCCGACAGTTACTTTGCAAAATAAAATATGTGGATTCGCCATTGTGTGTTTTTTGTAAAAAGCAACCGGAGCTCTATGACTTGATAACCAGTCAGCTGCCAACCAATCAGAGGTCCGTACCATAAACACGTACCATAAACAAGTGGTTGTCAGTCTACAACACCACACCAAGACGTCCCTCGTGTGGTTGTCAGTCTACGCCACCATATCCAGACGTCCCTCAAGTGGTTGTCAGTCTACACCACCATATCAAGACGTCCCTCGTGTGGTTGTCAGTCTACAACACCACATCAAGACGTCCCTCAAGTGGTTGTCAGTCTACAACACCACATCAAACCGTCACTCAAGTGGTTGTCAGTCAACACCACCATATCAAGACGTCCCTCATGTGGTTGTCAGTCTACACCGCCACCTCAAGACGTCCCTCAAGTGGTGTCAGTCTACAACACCACATCAAACCGTCACTCAAGTGGTTGTCAGCCTACAACACCACATCAAGACGTCCCTCAAGTGGTGTCAGTCTACACCACCACATCAAGTCGTCTCTCAAGTGATTGTCAGTCTACAACACCACATCAAGACGTCCCTCAAGTGGTTGTCAGTCTACAACACCACAGCAAGCCGTCACTCAAGTGGTTGTCAGTCTACAACACCACATCAAGACGTCCCTCAAGTGGTTGTCAGTCTACACCGCCACATCAAGACGTCCCTCAAGTGGTGTCAGTCTACAACACCACATCAAGACGTCCCTCAAGTGCGTGTCAGTCTACATCACCACATCAAGACGTCTCTCAAGTGATTGTCAGTCTATACAACCACATCAAGACGTCCCTCATGTCCGATTTCTTGCAATAAACTGACCGATATTCTTGCCAAATACTTTAGCCTTGGTCTCTCGGCGCAATGGTAAAACCTTTAGAAAACAGTTTTGTACTGATTATATCCAACATCTTTATATACTGCAGTATCCAACATCTTTATTATCTCGCATGTGTTTTTTAAGTGATCATAAGTTAATCAAACTGAGCCTTGTGTCTACTTGCCGAATTGGTCCAACCAAAACACAGTTTAGACCAGCACTGTATAGAAAACAAAGTTATTACACTGTGACTGCGCTTCTCATTAACTCAGAAGAGTGTTGTAGTGACGTGTTGCTCAGACTTTACCATGTATAGAGTAATTACGTAATAACAGCAAATGTGTGAATGTTAAAACTTTTAAAACTGATTAGCTTAGGAAATTCAAAAAAAATATCTGTGCCTGTTTAGCGGTGCATGGTTATTTAAAAGTGTCCAGGCTTTGGTTTGGTGATATACAAAACTGGGGAACGACGTTATTAAACATAACGACACAGGCAAGAATTGCTATTCCGACCCAATACATTAATACACGCGTAGAACTACCATTGACTCGCTCATATAGTTAATGTTCTCTGCACATTGGTGTCTCACACATACAAAGTATGTCTGCTGAAGTCGTTGGTCCGAAGATCAATGTCTTCATCACATGAATATTACCTATTTACTGCTCTCTGAGTCGTTAGTCGGGAGAAGAGGTAATGTAGTTGTGGTGGTTGGTTCTCATCACCGCCTGGTAGCTGACATCTATTCCAACTGACGTGTACCGTGCGTTAGCACATTACTGTTCTTTACTGGGAGGATGTTATGAATACAGCTGACAGATACCGCTTTAGTCTTTCGTTAGATTTGTCAGAACGCTTTTGTCAAAGAAAACAATGGTTTAGGTCTACGAAAAACACATCACATTACATTTTCGTTTCTGTCAATCCGAGGGGGGAATAACGCCAAGTTTAATGAGTACCACTTCCGGGGCTGTAATAAGTCAGTCGCCTTAGTTCAGAGTCCGGCATAAAATAAAACACTACTGTCTGACGACAGTTTTGTGTTGTGAATGCCTGTAACATTTTGAACAACAGAAAATATCATCAGGTGCCCCTTTTCGCATGATTTGTGGATCTGAGGCATTTCAGTAGTCTTTCTAAATATTTACAAGAAACTAATTAACATAAATGACCGACACTCCTTGGAGGCAGGGGTGGCGCCAAGAAATACCCCGATGTGGGGGCTTAGGTCCCTGACAAGGGGTCTGAAATCCCCAACAAATACACAAGTTTCAAATAACACAATAAAATACACACATTTTCTTCAATTTTTCCCTGACGAATTGCTACATTTTCCCCGACGGGAGAGGGGGCTATGGCTCCCTGACAGGGGTCTACAGCTCCCCCTACCCCGCCCCCCTCCTCTGGCGCCACTCCTGGTTGGGGGAAGTATGGCACACCAGCTAGGGCTTCTAAGAGAAATTTTATCAGGGGATACCAAGTTTCTTTCAGAGTCCCTTCTCTTCTCAATGGAATTTAATTAAGGGGCACAAGATTTCATTTCTTCTCAATTGGATATCCTCTTTTGATTTCCTGGCTCCCAGATCCCCTTTTAAACCCCGGATTCTGGAAAAATGTAGCGCACACCATCTTCTGAAGGGTCCTGTTAGCAGGGCGCGACGAAGAGGGAAAGAGGCAGGGCCTCCAGGGGGAGGTTACAGGAAGTACATCGCTTCCGGATCCGGGAATCCACAAAGGCCAATCGAGAGACCTTATGGAGAAGGGAAGGGAATCCAAAAGAAAGTTGATACCCCCGCCCCCTGTTACAAAGTTAAACGTTCACTTTATTTTAGATGCCCTGGAAGGAGGTACATGACCAGATCTCCCTCTTCAAGTTTATTATTCCAACCCTCATACATAGACCCGAGATATGAAGCGACTATAAACTCCAAATTCTGATCTAATATAGTGGTAGTCATTTCCAAGCTTGTCTCTGTACTTCGGGCATTGATCTCTTCATCAGACTGTATTTGGTGGTAACAAATGGTACAGCGACGTCTTTCTGCGGCGCGACAAATCCGGATTCAAAAGCTCGTTCCTCAACGCCAAGTCCTAACATGATTAATCACCGTGGTTCCCCTTTTTACAAGACGTACAAATTGCTTTGATCTATCCCCTCTCAAACAACAATAACATCCCGCATTCTTACAATCCCCGGCATTACACAGATTGCTCGCTTAGATCCAATACAAGGATCAATGCTAACATGGTAATTGAAATTAGGCAGTGTTCGGGATTTTTATATAGGGAATATCGTGTAACTTCGTTAACGGGCTGGTCGTTGAGAAGAAGTGATTTATGCCTCCCGCTGTTTGGAATTAATCAATTAATCAGTGTAATTGGCGTGTAATGAATGTATTTTAAGATCACCCGTAATTGATAGCTTCTTCCATCTTAATCACGTTGAGCAAGGGAGATAACCCCCAAACAAATGGTTGTGGACGTCGCTAAACTTGGTGTGTTTCATTATGTTCTAGATCAAGTTGTCCTTCCAGACTTTCAAAGATAAGATGTTTCAGTTGCATTTTTTGTTGACGCATCGTGGGCGCAGAAGACTTCAATTTAACATTTAACTCAATATATTTAGTCTACTTCGTTTACATCAAAAGTCAAGAAGTAAAAATAAAATAATGATGCTGCCAGTTTTCATAAACCTGATGTACACTATTCATTGTTGTAACGAAGGTATTGCTACAGGACATACTAGAGTAAACAGCAATATCAAACGAAGTATGTCGTAATAGGCCGATCACCATTGTAAAGAGTGAGTGGGTGATTTGGTTTTTAACGTGGTTTTCGGCAATCTTTAAGCCACCTCACCACGGTCTCATCAACACCATGTTGGTGTCGGGGCTCCTGTCTGTCCGGGCTGAAAGATAAATGCCCGGGCGGGACTCGAACCAGAAAACCACCAAGGCTGGCAGATTGCTAGGCCGACGCTAGCCACTGGGCCATCCCGCGCCCCGTCCGTTGTAAAGAAGGGGTTTCTCTGATGAAGGTCCGTACTATAGTGTGTTTTCATTCCACTATCAACATGTAAAGCTGCTTCTTCCGACTATACATTATATCACTTGGGGAAAGACAAACATCAAGACCATCTTGTTGGATAACTTTAATCAAAATGGAATGAATCTGCTACTTTTTCTTCCAAGGGTAAATACTATACAATGTTCAAAGATAAGCCCCGACTTGAGGAATACTTGTTATTGACACCATTCAACTTAGCTAAGTGGATAGTCAAATTTAGAACAGCCAATCACAAATTACCTATTGAAAAGGGGAGATGGCTCAATGTTGATAAAGATCAGAGAT
This sequence comes from Diodora aspera, assembly GCA_031471655.1. NCBI lineage: Eukaryota > Metazoa > Mollusca > Gastropoda > Lepetellida > Fissurellidae > Diodora > Diodora aspera. Next base: position 7,194 of record JAUELE010220910.1, on the reverse strand, counting down.
TTTGTACATTATGCAACAGTTATATTGGAGATGAATTCCACTTTCTTCTACGATGTCCATCACTAAATTAATTAAGAAATAAATATCTCCCAAGTTATTATTGTAAGTACCCAACTATGGACAAATTTAAACAGCACGTGATTTCCTCCTACAAACCCCTTGTTATAAGGCTAGTACAGCGACACACTTAAATAATGATTTACAACTTGCTGTATGCATGTTTGTAATTATTTCATTTTTATGTACATCTATACAACTCTGTATAATTCTGTATACTGTATGCTCTATATCACAGTATGTGATTCATGAGTAATAAACTTCTGTTCTGTTTTGTTCTGTCCTCCTACGTGCAAGACTTGTGTTCATACGATGTGCAGATTCCAGGTGATCGGTAGCGGCGCGAGTGCTAGCAGAGGGGGGGGCGCCAGGAATTCCCCGACGTGGGGGCTGAGGTCCCCGACAAGGGGTCTGAGATCCGCGACAAATACACAAATTTTCAAATAACAAAATAAAATACACACCTTTTCTCCGAATGTTTCCCCGACGAATTTCTACATTTTTTCTCCGAAGAGCTATATACTCACAAGTGTCAGTGCTTTAGTGTATTAGCCTCTGCAGGCCTCAATGAGAAATAAAACTGTTTTGAAAGTTAGAGGCAATTCGACGGTCTACTTGATCGATAATATAGTCAAAGTGTTCAAGATCCTGAGATATAGCTTGTACACGTTGAACTCAACGCTGGCGCCCAGAGACCACTCTCAGGAGAATATCTTTTTACCTTGACTAATTACTGACAACAACTAACGTATTTACTCTGACAAAAACTAGTTTGACGTTGAACACGTGACTCCCCGGATAACGTCTCTCCAGATGCCTGTCTTAAATTCAATTGAACTAAACTTAACTATTCTCTAATGTTTTATATATCCGTATACGGAAAAAGGAGGAACTGTTGGTTTGGTCACACATACACCATACATTACCACACAGTTTGGTAACGATTCTGGAGGAAAAGTAGTGCATAAAAAATCAATATTGTAGGTTCAATGAAAAATGAGTGACCTGTTTTTTGCAGATTGAGAAAAGTAATAAGAAATAATTTAGCTGTCCGCTCAGTTATCAAACATGTTATATTTCAGTGGAGATAATCATGTTTCATATTTCAAAGATGGTTGTCAAATTCTTTCATTTGTTATTTTTCACATGTCACATTTGTTAAGCATTAGATGTGCACCTGTAATGGATGTTATTTTGTATACACCCGTTTTAAATTCGAATTCCGAATCCCTAAACAATCAAAGATTTTGGAGAAACGTAATAGATGAAAATAGAAATGAATATTGTAGGTTGAATGAAAAAATGAATAGAATGTGTTTTGAAGGTTGAGTGAACTAATGAGAACTAATGTATCAGCTATCTGTTCAGTTGTCATATCTTTTAACTGACATTATATTTCAGTGGGCATAATCATGTTTCATATTGCAAAGATGGTTGTCGAATTATTTCATTTCCACATTGCCAACTTTAGTAAGCTTTAGCCATGGACAATATGCTGCATTAACTCGTTTTAAATTTGAATCCGGGATCTTCAAAAACCAATCTGCAAACCATCATCAGATTTAGATTCGTTACCAAATCCCGAAGCACAAGGCTCCCTTCTACAACTAAATTCACACTCCTTCTCACAGTGGCTCGTAGTCAAGCAGACGTGTCCTGTACCATATTCAGTAAAAGGTTGGCAAAATCAAAAACAATATTTCTTTTTATATTTTTCTCTAAAATAGCGTTATTGGTCAGAAAATACACGTTTATAGAATAGCATGAAAAACTGGCTACCAGGGTAGATAGCCACGGTTACAGTTTTAATAGATCCCTTTGGATGACCATGACTAGGCACATCGCGACTAACAGATACGCGGCATGTACATCACAACTGACCAGGGGAATATCCATGCTGCTGTTCTTCGTCAACATTCAGTACCATACATATAGGCTAATAATACAGAGCTGTATCAAGCCTTGAAACAGTGGAGGGTGGGGGACACAAAGTCACTTCGCAGCCTTATGATCACGACAAATAAGGACAAAGTCATTTCGCAACCCCGTGATCACAAAAAAAAGTAATATTTAACTCAATACATATTAACTAGTGCAAGATCTACAATCACTTCCTGTGCAAAACCTGAGAGCGGTAGCCGCTATGACCCTGTAATAGTACGTCATATAAACGCCTAGAGCGCCTGTATCGAGAAGACATTTCAGAGTGCGCTACCTGACGATTCTAAAGTGATTGTTCGTCTTTTTGTGGCGTATGATCGACACAGACGCACGATCAGGACCACGCTGTATGGAAAACCTAATTTGCATCAACCTCCTCCGTCTTCTGAGTTAAACCTTGGTGTAAAAATATAACTGGGCGTGCAACACTGATCGATTCAGAACCTAAATATAGATTATGAATTATATGATTAAACGACAGTCCATGTCGAGTGAGAGATTAGACCGCGTTGCGTGCAGACACTTATATCTGCATGGTCTCACCCGTTAGACAGGGAGTCAGAGATGATTTGAGGAGCCCGTCCTTGGGGATGTGTGGGGGTGGTCGTGTGTTTACCGGGCAACTGGTCAATGTAAGAGTTTACACACGACGTCCAGTAACTATATTGACTTATATATCACTACCACATCCAATCGCTTAGTGATGCAACGCTGAGTGCATGATGTTCCAGTTCCTTGCCCAACATTTGCTCTTATGTATACTAGGGTAAGCCGAAACGTATTGCCACTATCGTTCAAATTCATACATGCACGAGTTTATTCCAAACAAAACGTCTCTGAGACAGTCAATGCTTGCAAACAAGTAACGCATGCATCTGTGTCTTGTGAGGGTGCGTGAAAGAGAATGTGTTTTTGTGTCATGGAAAACATGAAGATTTTCAGGTCAGGGCAAACGACATACTTAAAACAAAACTTGAATCATTGAAGCTTTGCAACAGATTTACGACGATGTTGGCCCACATAGAATAACAGTTTTTAGATGAATCGAACTTTATAAGGAAGATCGTGAAGACTATGGCGATGCGCGAGGCAGGGAGACTGTGAACCTCGACAGATGAAGTCCTTAAACGATGACTGGAAACCAGTAGCTATATATGTATTGAAGGTGGGATCTTGTAACCATGAAAACACCGCCTAGATGGAGGATATGTCGGGAAACAATAGCTTCACATTTTGATATTTTTATTTAAAGTGTGATGCGTGAACGCTAAAATAGGTCTAGTACGATCTTTGTGAAATACATAATATAAACTGTAAATCATACATTGTAAAAGTGCATACCTAATTAATTAACGCCGTATAACCTTAGTCCCAGCAGATGTGCAGACGGATTTATTTCTACTTCCAAATAGCCAGTGCCATTCCGAACCTTTCTCTGAGAGTTTATCAAACAATGCTCGTCGATTTCCGAATGATTTACCAGTATGAGCCTAATGCATTTATTTGCAAGTATAACGTTTCCGTAGGTTTACGAATATTTTCAAGATTCTGTCGGAATTAAGTTGTCTCTATTGTGTGGCATGGGGGTCCCAAAATAAGTGAGGCTATTGCATAGGCTGTAAAACCGACAAACATGATATATCTTGTGCGTATTATTTGTGGTATGCAGATAATTGTATGTATCGTTCCATATGTTGGACCACGCTTCAAGAGTTGTCTGTGATTTTGTAGCAATAATGTTTTTCTTTCCCCCATACATGATCAAATGAATCAATTAATGAAATGGACGTTGCGATAACTATATGACAGCATATTACGCTACCCCAATAAACAAGCTGACAAAATCTTAATAGCGTGTTTCACATCATTGCCTTTGTCTGTCAACCGTAATGATGAAAAAGATACTTTTTCACCTAATTCGGCCTTATTTGACCAAATTAGTATAACAAATTGGAAAATTAAATTTCCTGCTCATGTGTACACAGTTCCGCGTTTGAAACTATGTGAAACCGACTGCATTATTTAACATAAATCAGATAAGTGATCAAAACGTTTCAAAACATTTGAACAATCTTCAAACAGTATCAGCTTAATCGTGAGTTTTGCGTAGAACAATGGTAAACGATCTAGAAACGAAACGAGACATTAAACACGTCATCTTTACGGACGGTGGTGCGTGGCAAGTGATGAACGGTATCCGTTCACTTTTGTAGGCCTTTTCAAACATAATATGGAGGTTAGGATCGATGTCAAATGTTTTCACTGGTAAAACCGTCTGGTCACATTCACAGGTGTCTCTGGATCGAATAGATGTCCAGTCTGGACAAGTTGTGCAATCAATAAAATTTAGTTTTAATAGATCATTTGAGAGCATCGGATTTATACTCTTGAACTAATGAAGGGTCAGTTATTGGAATACCTATACGGTACTTTTCAAGCTATGGATTGGGCAGCAGTTAAGAGAAATTCCCATAATGTTTGATAATACACGATGCTTTATTATTGACGTTTTATGTTGCTGAAAACAAAACATTTCAATCGGTACTTTAAAACAGACTAGAAGTGTGAAAAGACACCTAAAAGTACCATGTGTGTAAAAAAAAAAAACCAACCAACGAAGCCGTCTCATCCTGCACCTGCACATACAATTATCAGTAAAATTTGGTAACATATATACCCACCATTATGACGTTGGGCAATTATATGTGGGTCATTATACCAACCTTCAATAGCTGGGCTGAGTATATTAACAACACTTTTCTTTTTCCTGATGGTTAACTGAGGACATATCTGGATCTTCCTTTCATAGTGACATGAGGTCTTTGGTTTCTGTTGGGGTTCAAAGAACAGGCAGTAATATACAGAGTCAAATGAATATGAAAGTGGTTAACAAATATTGTAAATCCACAAATAAACGCCGGTGATTTATGGTTTTCAGAAGGACTTGTGATCGGGCGTTTATTCAAGGCAGACGCTTATCTAAGGCAGGCGTTTCATGTTTTCCAGTGAGGTGTTTGAGACTTACTATATTTATTTTAGTCATAAAGTTAAGGTTACGCTCGTGGGCTATGTCTTCTTTGGGGTAAGTTTTGGGTTTGGGTAAGTTTTGCGTGTTTCCACCTCAAACAAATACAAATAAAACAGCAAACACAATAACACGAAGGTTGATGAAAAATGTGTGGTGCAGTTTTGGTGAGGCGAATCCGATTGTGGACAGCTCTACAAATCTACTGGGGAAACAATTCAATTTTCAGAGGAACACCTGCACAAATTGCAACTACTACAATGCATGTATCAGACAGCCATATGGTATGTCGATCACAGTTTGTCTTTTACAACCTCGTATAATATTCAGAAATGTGCCATAATTCAGCGAAATGAGGGGGTCAGGTTTATTCGAAGCTAGAAGATACATCAGTTTTCATCAGCTGGAACAAAGGGAACACGGTGTAATAGTGTATGTTATTTATTCAACACAGGGTGCATCAACCATATTTCGTGGTCGGGAACATGTATTCATCTTTAACAGCAGAGTATTGTAGACTTATAGACCATTCTCTCTTGTATAGTCCTGTATATTCTCTCCAGTTCTCTCCAGCCTCTGATCCTCACTTTTCAAAAGGTTTCCTATTCAATTTCTTCGTGAAAAACTCTCAGAGATGTAAAAAGAAAACAATGACCAACACAGACTATCAGAGCAACTTACTAAAGATTGCCAATGACGTTCTGTGTAGCCTACTCGCCTGGCGTACATTGAAGAGTTCCATTACACCATTGTCCCTTGTGCAAAATTTATGCCGTTTCAGTCGTACCGGAAAAAAGGTTGAGACTAACAAAACAGCTAACTTACAGTAGAGTGAAATTATCCATAAACTTTCTACGGTGTCTGAAAACATTATCTGGAGCCTGATGTGTGTGCTTTTCCCTGTGGGTGAACCGTCGTTAATATCTTCCTAAATAATATGCAATTTACATACCAACCCCTGGGACCGTTGTGAACTGAATCAAGAGAGCTTTATGCTTTTATTCCGA